>JAUKPT010005327.1:0-10500 GCA_032273505.1 Nanomia bijuga | reverse complement strand
TCCCTTTCATTGATCATAGTACCTCTGATAATAATTTTGTTTTCTAATGACTTGGGATAAAACAGTAGCAATTCAGTTTTTTCAGGGTTTATTTTCAGATATTGGAAGTTCATCCACTTAGTTACTTCTTTTAAGCATTTTGCAACTTCATTTTTAAGGACATTATATTGGAAAGTTAATGAAAATGTTTTTCTACCATTTGAATCATCTGCAAAAGAAGACGATACAAATTTGCACTTAGAAAAAACATCTGGTTGACCTCTCACATAAATAGAAAAGAACATTGGTCCCAATACTGAACCCTGTGGTACTCCAAATAAGACTTTCTGATTGTTTGAATATTCACCATCAATTCGTACCTTCTGTTCCCTGTCAGTAAGAAATGACTTTATCCATAGTAATGCAGTTCCTGTAATACCAATCTCTACTTCCAAAATATTTAACATCTTATCATTGTCAATTGTGTCGAAAGCCGCACTCAGATCCAAAAATAATGCTATTGTACAATTGTTATTATCAAATCCATCAAGAATCTCATTGACCATCCCAAGCATCATTGTTTCTGTGCTATGGAATTTTTTGTATGCAAATGCAGTATCACAATTTAACCTATTATCGTTCATATGAGAATTTAGGCGTTTTGCAACTACCCTTTCAATCATTTTGCTGAAAAAAAGTAGATTATTTACAGGTCTATAATTCTTCTTAACATCTGGGTCTAGTCCAGCCTTCTTTAGTAGTGGATCAATTACCGACAATTTCACACCATTCATAGATCCCGTTGAGAGAGATTGATTGATAAGCTTGACCAGGGTCGGTATTGCCTCTTGAATGATTGTTTTCAATATGTTACTTGGTATTGGGTCTTCTGATGATGTTTTGATTCCAAATTCTTTTATTATCTCTTTTAATTCAATTTCTGTAGTTGGTTCAAAAGTCTCAAGAATATTTCCATTATATTGTTTGGGTGTCACTACATTCTCAATAACAACAGGGATAGTTTCACGAATATTAACAATTTTATCTATGTAATATTTGTTAAAGTCATTTGCAAGTTTTGTTGAATCTGTATGTTCTGGTAACTCTCTCACTTTGTTTTTATCGAGTAGATCATTTGCCACTTTAAAAAGAGTTTTTTGGTCATTACCAGCATTTGTTACAATCTTTGAATAATATTCTGCTTTTTTCTTAGTGCTCATTTCAGCACATAATCGTCGCTGGGCAACATAGATCTCACGGTTTTCATTTGTTCTTTCTTTTCTCCATTTCTTTTCCAATTTCCGTCGAACTGAACGACTACGTTTAAATTCAGCATCCATCCATCTAGGTTCATTACCAGCTTTAATAGTTTTAGTTATTAGTGGAGCATGTTTATGTACAACTCTTCTGCTAAGGTTATCATATAATCCATAGATATTTTCAAAACTGGGATCTGTATCATGATTAATTTCATTGAAAACCTCTTTGAAATTTAATAGTAGACTATCATAATCAATGTTTTTCATATTTCTGTATGCTATCTTTTGATGTTTTTGATGTTTTTGTATTGTCGGTATGTCCATTATTATAGGATAGTGATCAGATATACCTAATGAGTCTTGCTTAACTTCAATATTCACCTTAATTTGAAAAGTGTTCACATATACATGATCTAGAGTATGACCACTTCGGTGAGTAGCTTCATTGACCAACTGATCGAGTCCATAACCGTTCATTAGTTCCATCAACATATTTGCATCGTTGTCATCTGTTTTATCAACCCATATATTAAAATCACCAACTATTAAAATTGTATCACATCTATGAAAGATTTCCTCCATAAAGTTTTCAAACTCGTTAACAAATACTTTACATGATTGTTCTTGCTTTCGATAAATACATACCAATATTCTTTTTTCAGTAGTGAATTTGACATACGAGAATTCAAATGATGAGTATTTTGTTGAACTGGACTCACCAGGTTTTATGTTCAGTGTATTTTTAAATAATATCGCTGTTCCACCACCTCGTTTATCATCTCTAATTCCATGAATTACATCATAACCTTCCTCTTTAATACTTCTAGTGAAGGTACCATTTGATGAATCGAACCATGTTTCACTTATACAGGCTACCTGTATTTCATTATCTTCTAGAACTTGCAACACATTACTACATTTTTCTTCATTTAGCATAGACCTAACGTTCCAACACATAACTTTACAAGTATCATTTGCCAAACATCCTTCATTCAGTTTTTTGAGTTATAATATGGTATCGATTTTTTCACTCTTTTTTGTTTTTCTAAATATGTCGGGCATTTATGCCAATATGCAGAGTGACCTTCTCCCTCTTTGTTTTCTCTTTTGCAGTTAATACAGTTGTAATTTTTAAAATCCCCTTCTTCTACTTGATTGCATTCATTTGAGGAATGAGAGCCACAACAGTATCCACAAATCAATTCATTGTTACATTCATTTTTATAGTGTCCAAACTCTTGGCATTGGTTGCAACGTTTAACATAAAATCTATCAACAACACGATGTGCTATCAAATCCATGTAAATCTTGTAACTTGACATTTTGATTGCTTTCATAATCTCATGGCTAACACGTACTACAATTTGCCAAGATTTATTTTCACTATCGTCACGTGGTTGTTTTGAATATACAATATTAAACTCTGACCCACTATCAATTTTTTCTTTAATCAACGGATTTTGACGTTTAACTTTTTCAATAAATTCCTCTTTGGTAGTAAATTTTTTTACATTCAATATCGAAATGGTGGGTAGCTTATTCTTAATATCAATTATTTCATTTCCAGCAAAATTATCTCCTTGTAACAATGGTGTCAACTTACTACGGTTTTCTTCACTAGGCATATGAATGACAACATCCCCATTTTCTTTTTGAATTGCTTTCGATACCTGAATATTATTGACTATCGCAACTTCTTGTATCTTCTCCATGTTCACTGGTTCACCATTATTTTTTATGCATAAGGAAGCTACCATGTTTGCTGTACGAGTATTATCTTTCCACGGAGTTGAATAATTTCTATTTACAAGACCTTCCTGATTTTCATCAGACTTGACTTTTATAAATGACTTAAACTCTGTTACTAATTCACTAACCGTTGAATTTAAGAGTGATATTTCTTCCCCATTCTAAATTTGTGTTCTTCTTTCCGCTTATTCATAAATTGAATGGTGTGTAATACATTTTGTTTTCTTTAAAAAAATATTTATATACAAGAATTACATAGACTTTCTTCATTTTATGATTCTTGTTTTTGTTTGTAATAAAACTTCCAAAACCAGCTTGAGAAATTCAACATGACTGTCAAAAACAACAGCTGATATCAGCAAATATAATGTTGAGTTATACTGACATCTTTCAACATAAATGCAAATTGACAAGTTAGAACAACTACGCACATTAAATATGATCTTATCCTCAACTGATTTTATCTTGGCTCTTTTTAGTTCTGTCCAAGCAAATTTGATCACTCACAGACGTACAATAAATTGTCACTTATCTGGCTCAACTGAATTCGACAGCCAATTTGCAATTTGCAATTTACAATGTTATCTCTATTACTGTCAGATTCAGTGTTCAGTGTTGTTATTCCAACAACCAATCTTGAACTATGATTATTAAGAACAGCACTGTCAAATAAGGAAATCCCTCAATATCACTGCTGTTTTCAGCAGCGGAAGCACTGTCAAATTTCTCAATTTCTTAAAATATATAAATTAATCACAAACCTCACCATCATCATTTGGAGCAATCAGTGTCTCGTCATCAATGCGAATACGTAACAGAATCTTATTGTCTAGACTTGAAACAACTTCTGATTCCTAAATACAAACACCAGAGATATTAGCTTAAGGATCCTCGCAAAAGTTTGTCTAATTTGGACTATTGATTAGTTGAAAATTACATCATCAAAAATCTGTTCATTTAAAAATAATACCATCATTTTTGACATTAAGAAATTGTGACATTTTTAAATGTACCAATAAGATTCTTGATGTGGTAATATTCAACCAATCAATAGTCTAAATTAGACAAACTCTGGAGTTGATCCCTAAAGAAAATGTCAAAATAAATCTAATTTGGACGTCCCTGAATAAAGTTAAATAAAGATGACAAATAGGCTAAATTTTTATCATGATATCTACTATTTACAATACAGTTGGAACTGCAGTAAGTAAAGGAGCCTAAGGCTTGGTACGACTGTTCTATCATAAGTGCATAGTTTGCATAATTTGATATACAAAAATGCTTTTCAACAGAAACGTGATAAATGCATAATTAGACACTTGAAGTCTATGTTACTAATAATTAAATATTTTTTGGTTAACCAAATTATTTGATCGGTTTGATGTTTTGAAGACATTAAACAGCCGGTTTCTATTATTCGTGGTTTTACCTAACTTAAGTCTATAGTTTTATTGTGTTGTTTGTGAAAAACAGGTATGATTTTGTTATGAAGACATTACAATGTTTTTTGTTACATGTGTTTCAATAGTTTTTTGAATTACTTTAGTTAGTAAAAACCATCCCTATCAACTTCCTTAAAGGAAACTTGGCTGAAAATAGTAAGAAATTATGGTTTAGAATGTGAAAATGGTTTCTATGAGAACTTTTTCACTAGTAAATAAATTAAAATTCTTCTTCTCGTTTTATCGTTACTCTTATTTCCTCATAGTGTCTCCAGGTTCTAACCTATACCAATACTAATCATTTTAAAATGAACTTGATTTTCATCATAGAAAAATCAATTATATCGTGTAGTTCACTTCTTAGAGATATATTAATGCTATGGCCTAAAAAACTGATTGCAGTTTTCTATGACAATGTAGAAAGCTACAATCTCATAAATGTCTAACTTTGACAGAATGTACCATATTGAAGAAATCTTCTCCGAGTAAAATTCATCCTCTTTCACAAAAGAGTAATCACAGAAATCTACTCCTTCAGCCTTATTAATGCATTAGAATCTATAAAGATGACAAGAAAAAAAATCTGAAAAGAGAAGAATAAGAACTGCTGAAAGAAAAATCCTTTTGGGAAATTAAGTTCAATCCTTTGTTAATATGCTCAACAAATTTCAGCGTATTTTGTTATTTTACTATTTAAGTTACAGGCATTTGTGCAAACAAATCCTCTCTTATAAAGATTTCTATGGGAAAATAAAAAGTATTGTGTTTCTTTTGGCCAGATGTTAGACAATAGGTACTTTTGGATGCTGCTATATTTATATATGGGTTTTAGGAATTGGATATTTTAAGTATGGAGGTTTGAATATTCTTTGGGTGTGAGAAGGAAAAGCTGCACAAATGCTCTACATATGCTCACCACCAAAATCACAAGTAATAAATTGAGTATTCTTTGGGTGTGAGAAGGAAAAACTGTAACAAATGCTCTTCTTATGGTCTTTAGAGCATTACATCAAAACCGTATCATTGGAACCGTAACATTGAAACTTTGTGATTTGACATAGGATTGTGGTAGTAGACCACCACAAACATGAGTGATGAATCTGGGTTTGAATATTCAGGTTTCTGGGGATTTTTCCTTAAATGATGTGCTTGTTATCTGAAGCAAGTTGAATGTGAGACCTAGTGATTTCTTTAAGTTATATAATAGAAGGAAATAGCACCTTTTCTAAGTGAATTTCTATGTTAGCTTTGTTATCTTGTACTCTTGACTTGAGTGGCTTGAAAATAGATTATGCCATGAAATGTTTCCTTAGCAAATAATGAGCTAGTCATATTCTGAAAACTAAGTGAAATAGGCAAACCTCATTATCAATTTCCTTAACAGATTTTTGAAAGAACTAGTTAGTCTTCAACTAAGCTCCAATGGGGTAATACCTAAAAATGTGAAGTGTTAGAGAAATAACTTAGTGAAGGCCACACAAATATTAAATGAATTTTGTTAGTAAAGATGATGGAAGAATTAAGAGAGGCACAAAGATGAAGTTGACAAATTTATAAATAATATTACTAATAATAGAATTCTGGAACTCTGAACAGTGATTTTTGCAAGTGGATTTCAACTAAATAATAATATTTGAATATGATATGATAATGGAATTTGGATCAGAGATTTTGTAATTGGATTTTCATGTTGAATGATAGTGTTGGAAAAACAATAAGTAGACAGAAGTAGACAGATTGGTCTTGTGGCAATGTGAATACATTAACTTTTCAAAATTGGTTATTGAACTAATATAAACTCAGTGTGACAATTCTGTTTTAGTTTTATATGTATAAGTAATAGTATACAAGATCTTTCATAATAGAAGGTGACAATATATTTTGATAACACAAACTCAGTTCATATTCTTTAGCAATTTGATTCCCTTAAGTGTGTTTGAGCTAACTGGAGCACTCTATCTAATAGCATTAAAAGGAAACCTCATTACGTAACACCAGTAGTGTAGTTGTCAATAAAAAGATTAAAAACCAAATTTCTTTATCACTTTCTAAAGCCATTCAACCTTTTAGCAATTTAAACCCTAAGTCCTTCTTATTAATTATGCTCAAATTTCCATTTCTTGAAGTTGTAGCTTTCTACTACATCATTTTTGTAGAATCTACAACATTGTAGAATTCTACGACGTTGTAGAAAGTTATGGTTGATCCCTACTGCAAGGGAGCGCTGAAACATCTACTCTCAAGGGAAACATCCATACCAAGGTTCGTTGGCCAGAATATTTACCCTTGATTTAATCTAGATGGAACAACTGTTGGCGAATGAGCTCACGGCTCGGTATGACTGTTCATCATAAGTGCATACCTTACCTTACCTTACTAAACGGGCTTTTCCCGTTATCTGTGTCAGGCTGGATATGAATATCACCCCTTAACATCCAATCAGTGAGGTGCTCCTAAAGGTAGGTAGTTAAGTAGATTCAGTTAAAAATTACTCAACCTTCTCTGACCCAGAGCTCGAGAATCTTACCCGCACAACCGCAGCGCGGCTCGACAGTCCTTTTCTCAGCAGCTCTTCCTAGATGACGAAAAAAATGACATTTCTGTTCTCGACTCTTTCGGCAGATTTTTTCCTCAGATTTATGCGGCTCGGCAAGTTGTAAGATTCTCGAGCTCTGCTCTGTTTTTGTTAAAAAACTTTAAACAGAGATAAATATAAGTCCCAAATAGTTGGTAGAAATTGGAAAGAATTAAATCTTTCTTAAATTTTTAGGATTCCTTTTTTTCCTTGAATATTGAATATTTAGTTCCAGTTGTCATAGAGATAACGTTAGTTACATAACACACTGAGCGACAACGAATTGTATTTTAAAGGCGTAAAATGCTGCGAAGTACCTTTTTATCTTTTTATCTTGTATATTTCCTGTATTTTCCTGACATTTATTCAATGTTTTTCTGTATTTCATCATCCGATGTTAAAAATATATATTTTTTATTTGTTTATTGATTTTCTTTTTAAGAAAATGCTGTAGCTAGGGGTGGTCGCTTGTTTGGAAGTGAGGGGGGCTGCTCTGGAGGTGAGAGGAGGGGAATTCTTGCAGAAGGGGGTGGGCACTGACACCTCACGACAATGTTATCTTATATTTTATTTTCATCATATTTTTTTCAGCACATTCTATCAAAAGATGCCAGTCACGACGAAGCTTCCGATTCCGAATCGGATAGTGACGACGAAGAAAAACTGAAACCGGAAAAACCGTGCCGCTCGTTCTCAAATGCCGGTATTGGAACGAAACGAGCACCTGCGCCAATGAAAATCAAGCCTGTCGGAACACCAATGTTACGGAAACGACTATACGCGAGTGTACCCGGCCGCCAGTTTTTAGCCGTCAATGACTACGAGCCGAAACACAACGGAGAACTTCAACTCAAGAAAGGTGATATTCTCGAAGTACTCTATATCGGGGACAACGGATTCTGGGAGGGGCACATAAATGGGCGCGGGGGATGGTTCCCGAGTTATTGTGTACAGGAAGTGAAACACAATGATAATCACTTGCCACGTCAACTTTCGTGGTTTGGGAAGAAATCCCCAACATCAGAAGACGCTCAGACACAATTATTACCCGGCTACCCGCCCACAGCACGAACGGTCCACTTGAAACGTTCCGATAAAGGTTTCGGATTTCAACTTCGTGGCGCCAACTCACATGTACCGTATATAAACTTCGTGCCCAGCCCCCAATATCCAGCTCTCCAGTATATCGGAGACGTTGATAAAGGGGGCGTCGCTGAGAAAGCGGGCGTTAAGGCGGGCGACTTTGTGTTGGAAATAAACGGCGAGAACATTATAAATGCAACACACGGCTATGCGGTGTCACTCATCAACAAATACAGTGAAAAGGGATTGGTCGTCAAGATTATTTCGGTTGTGCCGGAATGTGTGACCACGGCAGACGTTGTCGTCACAACAATTGGTGCGAAAACGTCGAGAAATAACACGCTCGAAGTCGGTGATTCAGTTGATGGGGTTAGCGGTGGTGCCGGCGGAACGTTATCGGCGAAAACCGGACCACCCACTCCGCCAATGCGATCGTTTTCAACGGCCCTGTCTCTCCCGTCTCGCGTACATAACCAAGCGTCGATTCTGTTAACTGAAGGTTGGATTTTCTTTTTCTTTGTATAATTTTGATTTTAATTTTGTTTGTTATTCATTATTTATTTTTAAATTTTCTCATTTGTGGCAGTAGACAAGGCCTACTTCTATTCGTTGATTTGATTGGTTAAAAATTACATCTTATTGGTTCAATTTAAAATGTCACAATTTGATGTTTTCTTGGCCATGTAATAAGCAATAATTTGGCGATAATCCCTCGAGTTTACTTTACATTTTAGGTGCCGTTGCAACGACCGCTGAAACTGTGACCCTGGGTAAACCATCAGTTGCCAGGAAACCCAGCGTCAAAGGAATATGGTCTGGAAACGCGTTTCGCTTGCAAGGCAACGACGTAAAAATACGCGAAGAGAATATTTCACGCGGCATTTCACGAAAACAAAAGGGCGTGTCGACAACAAGTGATAAAATACCGGAATATGAAGAACTGTGCAAGGTACTCTCATCGAAACTTCCTAGTTTTAATCGTGAATTGAGTAGAAAATCAGATACGAATAACGGCGGTCTACCCGATTACAACTCTACTATTGAGAACTTGCGAAACGGAAGAGCTAACTCGATCGGGAAAGGAGACGGTATCAAATTAACTCGCTCCATGACACTCGATCACCATAACAACAACAATCAGCATTTAACGCCGACAACAACAACAAAACATCACCATGGAAACAAACCTCAACGCTCCGAAACGTACACTCAACGCGATTACGAAAATCAAAATTTCGCGACCCTCCGTAAACATAATTTGCCGCCGAAACCGATAAAACCCGATCGACTGAGCCGGTCCCTATCTCAACAAGGAGCTATTAACCAATCAACACAGATCAACCCTACGCGTGCTCAAACAATAAATACAGTTGTCGCTACGCAACAGCACCCGCAACTTCAACAACAGAGACGCGTCAGTTCAACTAGTTCGAATGAGATTGAGTTCGAGCCGCCGGATTACGATATGATAATATCCAATCACGTCGAAGCCGGCGATCCGCACGAAGAAGATGGAGATGGCGATGATTCGAGTATCGATGAAATACCGCCCCTCCCCGCAGCCGCTGTTGAGTCCGACGGATTAATTCGTATGCAACAATTACGCAATGAGGTTGTCGCCGCTGTCGGTGGCGGAAGACCGCCCGTACTGCCGAAACCTGTCCTCGTTAAACAGCAAGAAATATCGCCGCGAAACGATTCAAGTTCGTGCGCGAGCTCCGATAGTATTTATTCGAAAGACTCTGGTTATGAAGATATGTCGGGCGCCGTCGCCACGCTACTTGCTGCCGACAAATTGAATAATAATGGCGACGACGTTACGACGGATGCCGTCACGACATATTTAGACGACGTTATAGCTGACGCTGAAGCGTCGTTAATTCTTGACGATTCGCCACCGACTTCGTCGCTTGTTGAAGCAGATGATTGTTGCAGTTCGGGATCGAATTCGATGTTATCGTCGCCGACGTTATCGGCGAACACCGGCGGTAGCGGCAGTGGTGGATGCACGTCGCCGGAATTTCCACCGCCACCGGAGTTTTTGTCGGATGATGCTGCGGATGGAAAAGATGGCGAAGAGAAGAAGGTACGATAAAGTATTATTTTTATTGCTTGATATTTTTTTAAAGTGTGACACTTTATTTTTGAAATGAGCAATTTTTGCAGGTTTTTAATTTGGCTCTACAAGTTGTTTTGCTGGAAAACAGGTCGTGAAGGACGTGCTCACATGCATTTGCAGCGCTTAAATTTTTAAAATAGCCCACAGCTGGGTAAACTTCACATTTGAAGACACTCACAAGTGGCCAGATTCGCAAGTTTAACGTTCCTAAAAGTCTTATCTGATCATTAGTGTTTCAAAAATGAACCTAGATAAAATTCTAGAGACATTAATATTTTCTTGTGACATTAGAAA
>JAUKPT010005326.1:0-10501 GCA_032273505.1 Nanomia bijuga | reverse complement strand
TCAGGGAAATTACAAAAAGGTGGGATCTTAGTCACCTCTTTTGGGATCTTAGTCATGTCTTTCTACTAAATTAAACACTAGGTTAGTAGTCGTGGGATCTTATTCAGGTCATTGTACATGACTAATATCCCAAATGGGATCTTAGTCACTCTTCCCATTCACCCCTTCCCAATATAATTAAAAGAATAAGATGTGGATTTTGTTCTTGATATAAACTGGCACAGACGTTGTTCATAATATTATCTTTGAAAAAGTTATTTCTGTGCACTGATTTTCTCACTTGAAGTGAAACCGAAAATAATCCATATTTCTGCCAAATAATTGACCAATTTCTTTTTCGATTGATTTTATAAGATCTAGTATCTTATACCAATTTGTTCTGAAAGT
Source organism: Nanomia bijuga (assembly GCA_032273505.1). NCBI lineage: Eukaryota > Metazoa > Cnidaria > Hydrozoa > Siphonophorae > Agalmatidae > Nanomia > Nanomia bijuga. Next base: position 10,114 of record JAUKPT010005326.1, on the reverse strand, counting down.
TGCAGAAAGAATAAATATCTAATTTACTTTGCGTAAAAAGACCTGTATAAAGTCTAAGCCTATTAGAAAGGACGCTATGCTTATAATAAAAGAAATTGGTACTGCAATTAAAGATAGGCAGATGACTCTGATCAATGTCTCTCGTGCATTTGCAGGTTTGACTAAAACGTCTATTTTAGCATGAGTGCAAAAACCATTTTCTTTTCAGTCACATAAACTTCTTTTGACTATTCTTTTCAGGATTTTATCACGAACAGAGCAGACCTGATCGTGATCAAAATGTTAGAATCATATGGAACAACATCCAAAAAGGTTAGAAAACTCTAGTTGATACTTGAGATGACATTGATTTAAGAAGGATTTTTGAAACTATGTAGATCTGGTTTTTGTTTGTATTTTGACGTGTGTAAGCATGACATGAATTTGAACAATACCTTATATTAATTAGCATCCTTTATAGTATTATATATACATTCTAAAATTATTGCTTTTACGACATATTTTTCAGATATGCGTTTCAACTTTGACAAATTCACAACTAAAACCATCGACTCGCTTGGAACACCTTACGATTTCTCATCCATGATGCATTATGGATCGACCGCTTTTGGTCGCGGCAGACAGACAATTCAAACGATCGACTCTTCTAAACAACGTCTCATTGGCCAACGAAATGGATTCAGTCAAATTGATATTCGACAACTCGGATTGATGTATAACAACATTTGCATCGGTAAGGGATTGTCGTCAAATGCCGACTAGTTAGGGGTCATCTCAAAAAGGTTTTCATTTTTTTCAACAGAAAATATCTGTTAAGCATTCACCCTGCCTCAATTTAAAATGTCACAATTTTATGTTTTGATATAATCAAAAATAAAGAAAATGTTTTTACATGAAACAGTTTTTTAGGTCAGAGAATTGTTAAACTGGATTCAAGATAATGACAAACACTCTCGAAATAGGTTCTGAAGTAGAGTTTTCCAGTGCTTTAATTTTCAAAATTTACCACGACTTGGGGTAAACACCGATTTTGAAGACACATTTTAGTATATCTCGAATTGTCATCTAAATAGTTTTGTAAATATTTTCAAAAGTTTATTAAACTATTTGGGAAGAAAAATAAGAATCCTTACTCAAATTTGGAAAGGGTATATATAAAATTTTTTTCGCCAAGCAGTTGACTCTCTATAACTCGAATCTCTAAAACTTAAATCTCTCCCTAACTCAAACAATTCTGCTGTCACGGTGAACTAATAAACTCTCGGGAAGACTCTCTATTACTCGAAAATCTCTATAAATCGAACGCTTTTTGATTCCCCCTGAATCTTCGAGTTATAGAGAGTCCAGTGTAATCATTATGTCAGATCAAACAAGCTGTGACAGTAATCTGACCTTTAATTACCTTGTTTGTTATCCATTTTTCTGTAAGTTTCAAATGATATAATGCACATATTCTGTTTATATCGACTTCGGCTTCGTCTTCGCTTCGCTTCATCTTCGGCTCTGGCTATTACAGTCTGCCCTCGGGAAATTAATCCCTAATTGCCCTTCTTCTAATGCGATTACTAATACAAATCAAATACACTTTAATGACTTCCAGAAAAGGTAAAACGTGAAAATGATTATTTTCTTTACTTTTTCAATCGAATGTGTTACTCATATAAAAAATGTTTTTCTAATAGATAACTGACGTTACAGCTCAAATCTCAATCAGCGGGCAATTACAAAACAGCGGCCCAAAACAGCGGGCAATTACAAAATAATTTCATTGGCAGGTATACGATTAATTCCATTAATTTATTATTCATATTTACTATTCATTTTCTTATTTCATTTTAGGATGATAACGAACTCGTACAAAAACTAAAAATATGAATTTAATGTGAAATGTTAATTATGTTTTAAAATAAAATGATTTCAATCAGTAAATAGATTTGATTTGATTTTATGCCTATGTTATCCCATTTACCCTGTATCTCCTTTGTTATAAATTTATAGACAGAAACATTGCCGAAATGGGCAATCTTTTAATAATTTGAACACAATGTTTCAACTATCGCCGTTTTAAGCCAAATTATATTTCACAAGCAAACTTACAAAGCGGATACGATTTCTTAAAAAGGATAGAAGGTTTTCCAATTGGATAAAAGATAAAAGTGTGATACATTTTTGAAAAGCGGGTAAGTAGAGGAATCCAATGGGAAACATTAAAGATTTAAAGATTGTTTTATTAACGACTTTTATTTTTTGATGGTTTCAATCATGTCCTACTGAATACACGGCCTATGTTGGAATGTTACAGCGGATAAGTCAATATCTCAAAAACGGAACAAGATAAATACTTCCAACTTCTAACCTAATCATAAACCAATTTAAAAGATTCTAAATGGGTCTATGGACCTAATAAACATCACATTCATTTAGTTGTTGAAACGGTTTCAGCTATAAATTCTGCTTAAACATGACGTCAATTGATATGATAATACTTGAGACGTTTGAGTCATTCTACACTGGTCAACGTATCAACGTACTACAAATTCCAGTTGTCAGCATTCAGCAAGATATTATATCTTATTCAGCTGTTGAAACGCGATAAGCTAAGTAACTTCCTTTTAAAAATGAGATCGGTGGAAATTTGATACCTTGTGTATCGGTAAAACGTAACTAACACACCATATAACATACGCCAATACTCAAAAATAATATGTTTTGACCGCGCTAGAGAGATCAATGTCTACACCAATATGCAGTGTTGGATTTAAGGGACTTTTTTTCTTTTTCATCTATGCTCCTATACCCAGCGCACATCCCATTCAAATGCAAGTTTTTAAGCACTACTACATGGGATCACACGACAAACACAACGTTTAACACTGAACACAACCCTACGTGGGACTTTCAAGCTAACGAAGCTCGAGCTACATAGCCTAAGGGCTTATCTTACTTAAATATAGGCTTTAGTCTAGGCTCTGCGCTTTTAGCCATCGCAGAGTATAGCCCAGACCCTGCGCAAAAAAACTCTTTCTTTTTTTTTATATTCGTCTATATCTATATAAATCAACTTCCGTAGAATTACATGAATGGATATAATGGTTAATGATTTGCACTTATGATGGGACAGCCATGCAAAGCTCTTTACGTGCTTATCGAAGCAATGGCTTAAGTACCACCTAGTGTTTTGTCAGCTACCAACTGACTACCCAATTTCCCTGGCATAGGTAAGTAAGTATCTCACGACGACGATGCTTAACTTACATGAATGTAATTGTGCTGAAAGATGACATACCACTACGCCTCCGTTCAAAACGAATGAATTTGAACATGAAAAGATCATGGGGGTCCAGCGCCCACCTTTTTAGCCTAGATCCAGCAATACTACAATCCAACACTTCAAATATGCAATACTCTTTAACCAAAAAAACACTATTCTTATAAAAAAAAAGCGTGCAAATATTTTAAAATAGCTTTTTGATGTACACAGAGAGCCAAAAAGAAATATGCAACTGTTTAGTGGTTGTCGCAAATCTTTGACTAATTTGATCTACGTGTGTAAGCGTAATCTCTAATTCGTTTCATATTTATCATCAAATCTTGACAGCATTAGGCATTGGTCAAGTTAGAAAAACAATGAGTTATTTTGCGATATATTATACAAGTAATAATAGAGAGCAAAAGTTTTAGGGGGAGAAATGGGTTTTTCTCGAATATTTCTTAAATTGCCTCCCACCATAGTTAGGCGTCGAAGAAAGTTATGGGTTCTATCCTTTAAAAAGACCGTTTAATGCATTCTGAGCGACTTATTTTTCTCGAATTCTAAAATAGTTGCCCGAAAAAATGTAATATTTGACCAAATCTGCGCAATTCCTGCGTCTGTGGATAGAGATTTATTGAAAATATTCATAAGGGTCGTTTTTGTATAAATGATTGTCTTTTATTGACTTCATGAGATGACACTGTGTGTAAGATTATTCTATCTAGTTACGAATTGGACTCGCTGAATGTAAAATAAGGGTGAATGAGGCAAAGTACAAGTTTGACACACAAATAGGAATGTTTTAAAGGCACCTCCCTTGCTATAAAATTTTTATCACATCAAATAGCACCAGTATAGGGCGGGAAAAAAACCTGGCCCTCAAAATTCATAATTTACTCTTAAAATTCCATGGAATATCACTCAACTACATTGTAGCCCCTGAAAAACATGGACGCATCATGATAGAAATATTGCATAAAGGACAATGAGCCGATAAATTATGTCCTTTTGGCACGAACAAATTATATGCCTGCTTTTTCTGCTTTAAAAATTACAATGGTTAACCATGAAAAATGATAAAGCATCTTTTAAAATAACCAGTTCGAATTTTTTACAACGCTATAACTTCAGCAAATTTAAACCAATTTTCTCAGTCTGTAGCGATATATTTGTTTGGAGTAAAAATACTGAATGGAAGTGGATGAAAAATGAAAAAGAAGATTTTTCAACTTCTTCCCTGGGGTTATTTGAAAAATTTAGAAATATACCACGTGGTTCCCCAATATTCGGGAAACTCAAAGACGTATTAATTTTTATGCTAGCTTCATTTTTTATGAAGTTACGGTTTGTTTTGTGACCCCTAGTCGAGCCAAAATATGATGATTTTGATGCATTTAGAGTATATTTTGGCCCACTCCTAGACCTGTTTTATATATTTTGACATTTGCCTCCAAAACTGTGCAGAGGTCTTGTAACTATTACAATCGGAGTTGATTGGTTGGCATAATAACAAGTACTCTTATTTCACGATATGTTAACAAGTTCATTTATATGAATTTGAACAATACATGATTATCCATTAAGCCTAGTGTCCACTGAAAAATAAATTTCTCTAAAATTAAAACTTAAAACACTGTTTTATTATAATCCAATGACAATGTTCAATAATTTTATCTCTTTTTTCAATGGACACACTATTGAGCATACTAGCTAGACTATAATAAAACAGTGTTTTAAATTTAAAATTTAGAGAGCGTGCGGATATGGCTACGTCATAATAAAGGATTGTAGGATTGATGTTCGAACAAACATTGTATAGTTTGTTTTAAATTCTGTGAGACAATGACGAAAGTGTCAATATCGAAAAAATATCGAAAAAATGAGTAGGAAGAAAGTGAAAAATATAGATGAAAATCAGAAACTATGAGAAAAAAGGCACTGAGATAGCTAAATCGGCATCGGCTCGAAAGCCCTATCGTTTTTTGCGTCCATTGACTATATTCATTTGCCAGATAGATTAAAATTTAAAGAGTTATGACCCTTTTTGTACAATATCGTAAAGTCGTCGAGAAACAAGTTCAGAATGGAATGTTAATAATGAATTTCAATTTAATCGTTAGTTGTTAACTAAAATTGGTTTGATTAAATAAAGTGATAAGCATGAAATTTCAACGTGAACACACCTGAGGTTTAATTTCTAATCCCTGATAAAAATAGCGCAGATCGAATTAACGCATTATTGTATGCTCTTTGCAAACAGTTATGTGAAAATTTTAATAGAAAGAATTAATGTTATTTATCTATTGATTTGAAGTTATGATTTACGGCAGTATTTTTTTCTGGAACACCCTGTAACATATCGCCTGTGTTATTGATATAAATAGATTCTTTTGTGAAAGTAATTCTATTCACTTTGAATTTCAATAGATTTAGAACGATGTTCTAAAAGGTTTTAGGGTTAGAATGAGAACTTTTTCATTCTAATTTTAAACGGATTTAAGAACAATGTACAATAAATCAATCAATCAATCAATTAATTAATTTTTTTAAAACAAAAAGTTAAACCATTGGACAAAATTAAACATGGAAAAATAGTTTTAAGTGCTTCAGTGGACACTAGGATTAACGAAGGGATATGTAACGCGTGCTTTTTTGCAAAAACTTGTAATGATTTAATTTGAAATTCATGATTACATTTGTTAAAGATTAACGATAAAAGTACACGATATAGGTTTGTGTGCTTTTCATAATGGGCTTTTATGTCGTAAGTTCGTGATATTTCAAGCATTGTTGATATTTATTGATATGAATAGATTCTTTTGTGAAAATAATTCTATTCACCTAGAATTTCAATAGATTTAGAACCATCGTTCTAAAATATTTTAGTGTTAGAATTATAAAATTCTAAACGCATTTTAGAACGATATATACTATAAATAAAGATAATTTTTAGAAATAAAATTGTTTCCACTGAGGTTATTTTTTTAGATCAAAAAGTTAAACTATTCGACAAAATTAAACCTGAAAAAACAGTTTTAAGTGCTTCAGTGGACACTAGGCTTTATCTTTCTTTATAATTCAAACGTGTATTCTAAAATTGATGTTACCACATATCTTCCCAATAAATTCATTAATTTATATAGTCTATTTGCGACGTTTACTTTCGTCAGTCGTACCCAGTTTGTAACGCGGTTTTTGGAGGCAACATTTAAACAAATGACGTTAGCTCAAAATATGTCTATTGTTTTCTGTTAAACACCACATGACAATTAATCATTCTTTACATTGTGTAAGTTACTAATTGGCCGCGCTGAAACGCTATAACAAGCAACTGAAAGGCTATCAGATGATCAGGTGATATCCATTACAAAGCCTAAAATAGTACGATATTGAAAGCCAAAACATATTTAAATAGATTGACTTGTTAGCCACCTACACACTCAAAAACATCTTTCTTGTGTTAAGTTAAACAACAAAATGATTCATTTTCGTTTAGAGCATTACTCTTTCTAGGTTGACTGTTGGATTTGGATTTTGTTTACTTTACCAGCAGATGCAGACAATTTTGTTCGGGTGATTTTGTGAACGTTTACCTCAAAATCATACTTCCCAAGTGTCGACTTATTACAATGTTTTTAAAGATTATATTTTTGTTTACAATATCAAATGTCTTGGTTTTTAGTTATGCAAAGAACGTGAAAGATTCATGGCTAACTGCATTGCCGTTCAAACGTACTCTAAAATTACAAAAGTCATTAATAAAAGGTAAGGATGTTGTTATTCTGCAGAATTTATTACGACGTTATCGTCATATAACGTCACTTGGAGCGACTGGTTTGTACGGCATTGCGACACGCGACGCTTTGAGAAAATTTCAACAAAATGAACGCTTAAAGCAACAAGATGGAGTATTGGATGTAGACACAGCGAAGAAAGTTGTTCAACTACTAATGCATGATGGGTATAAGGATAATGAGAAATGTCGTGTGGGATACAAATTCAAATTGCATGTGCCAGTCTACCGGAACCGAAACGTTGAAACCAATGCAACGCTATACAAATGTAACGATGGTGACGCCGTACCAAAATATCTTTACAGCTTTAAAATACGTACTCGAGGAAGTACGAAAAGGGGGCATCCCTTGAATCAACTTACTAGTAATGGGGATACCCCTACAGGTATGAGTCGAATTGATCTGAATACAAGATTCCCGCGGGGTAAACTCACGCGAATGTTTGGTCCGTACCCAATCTTACGACTAACAAAAGGTCTCCAAGGAAACGTAGCTATTGGTAAAGATGGCGCGCTGATAGCAGATGGCGATAAAAAGGACACTTTTTTAAATAATTATCGGTTCGGTATTCTTGTCCATACAGGCGTGTGGAAAAACTGGAATAAGAGTTTACCAATGCCGAACAGTAATGGATGCCTCAAGGTTCATCCTCATGACCAGAAGAAAATTGTGAAGTTGTTGAAAGGAATTGGAGTGGATACAAGAAAGAATACTTACGGTAAATTACCGTACCCATATGAGTCACAGGGATATATTTCTGTTGAAGAAATTGACTAATCTTATCATTAATGAAACATTTCTGATATTTTGCTAAGAATACACTTTTATCGTAGTGACTGTAAATCATATGTAAATAAGTCTTGAGAATGATTGAAAATCATGAAATATTTGATATAAAAGTATTCCAGAATTTTGAGTTTTGATACTTCATGAGATTATATTGAGTAACCTTCTTTTAATGATTAATGATGATGAATGAATGAATGGATGAATCAAATGCTTAATTCACCGATGATTTTTAAGAAATCGCTTAACACATTGTTTAAATAAAAGAAAATATGACCACTATTCTTCCCTTCAGGGACCAAAAACATTTTTTTCTTCCTGCAGATGTAATATCCAAAAGGGGTTTCCTTCCTGCAACAATTACAAGGGACAAAGCGAGTGAAACGAAGAAAACTATTCTACCATCCTGTGGACGACGTCCTTAAGTCCGCGCAAGTTTTGACTTATGTAAAAATGCAGTCCTTTAGATATTTTTCAGGAATTTTATTCAGTCATCAACTACTCACCACAATCTTCATGAATACCATTTAGTGAACGTCCAAAAATAGAATTTGTCTGAGTTAGCGGACTTTGTCGACTAAGGAGTTTGACTTAAGCATTGCATTGTCCGCTAAGAAAACACAAAAACAAAATCTTTGATTTGTAGGCGTTGAATTACAATAAAAAGTACTTTAATCACCCTAACAAGCGTTCCGAATTTCTAAATTTCTCAACTTTATGGCATGTCTGCTAACTGGTAGGGGGAAGAGGGGGTAAAAAGTTAGCGGACAATGTCCGCTAACTCACACAAATCCTATTTTTGGACGTTCTCTTAATGTTTACCATATATGTTTACACTCCCTAAGCAACTACAAAAATAAAACGAAAAAAAGTTTTCTTTTCTTCAATTGACTTTCTGTTCTTCTGTGTTTTGTATTTGAGTGTAAAATAGTTGCAAAACCTTTTTTGTAATAGATCCTGCAAATAAATCCAGGTTATCATTTTCCAGGTAATCATTTTCCATGTTATCATTTTCTCGTAATGAATTATACGAGTTGAATTTCACTTTTGAAGCTTTTCTAGATGTTTTATCAACAGAACAATACTTTTCTTCGACTAGTTTTTCAGGATAACTGCTTGACGCTCTTCTTGATTTTGTCATTGGTTTGTTGTTGCAATTAACTATAACATCTAAAGGTATATCACCAGCACACATTTCGCACGTGTAGAGCGATTGATAAACAGAATTCAAAAACAACGCGACTTGATAAGGAGGTAGTTTTGTACATGCGTAATGGGTATAGCCCACACACCTGCAACATTGAAGCATAAACGATGTCTCTCGACGCATACAATGGCTTACAGTGCATGATTTCGTTCTCTGTTGTAGCAATGTCACCTTGGAGTTTTTACGATTGTTGTTTCTGCCTTTTACTCCGTTTATAACGTCAGCAATAATTTTTGATGCTATTTTAGAAGATATCTTTTCAAATAAATCATTGTTTTGCGTTGATTTTCCATGTATTGTAATTGCAACCATATTTTCACCATTGATATTCATGTCAAGACGATCTTGAAGTATCCAAAAGCAATATTTTTTATTATTTGAATTGATGTTGTGTAGTAAACTTCAAGAATTCTTTCAAGTACAAAATATAATTCAAATATAATTCACCTCTCTCCTCCACCCAAACCATGTCTTTCATGATAGAGGGGTTCGCCATTATTCGGACACTTTTAAAACAATGGCAAAATTTTCGACCTTTGAGGTCATTTATTTTGTTTTTTTACCTGGCAATGTTCAGATTAGACCTTAAGATTTTCCAAGAACCCACTATTCAAAAAAATATTATTAATTATTGTGTAGATTTTTGAGGTTTAGTACATGTGTGTCGAGTCGCCTAAAACTGGATCTTGTCGCCATTATCCGGTCACATAATAAAAGTAATAAAAACGCTATTATTATAATGTATAAATATGTTTTGATAGAAAGGTAATTGACTCAAAGCAAGATAGATGGTTAGCTGTTAGCTATTGCTTTTTTGTTCTCTTTTTCTTGAGATTTTGAGGGACAACTCTGAACTCGTGTTTACTTCGCAGTTTAGTTTAAGAAAACGACAGTTTTTAAGCTTAACTGCAGGTAGGGAAATTTTAACGCGACTATCGGTATAAATCAATCAAATCAAATCAAAATATATTTCGTGATAAGAAAAAATATGTTTAAGTAAAATTTTTAAGAAAAGAAATACACTTTTAATTTTCATTCTGAAAATTTTATTTAACTAAAACGTTTTCGGCTATC
>JAUKPT010005325.1:0-10501 GCA_032273505.1 Nanomia bijuga | reverse complement strand
TATCTTCATAGGAACAGGGGTTTTTCAGGGGGGTTGATTTGCCCCCCCCCCCCCCATATACATCCATGCTTGTCGAAACAGCATATTTCACGGGGGGTTAAACTGTTTGGTTCATGTAGAAGCGTTTTCATCATATTTGATTTTTACAATTCATCAAATTGTGTCATTTTAAATTGAGCCAATCATCTTTCCGATGCTGTAATTTTTAGCCAATCAAACGGCTAAGATAGCCGAAATTTGGCGACAATTAAAATTTAATCCCTTCTCTTCCCTTTTCTTTCACGACAGTTCGCGACAAATGTCACATCAACCCGTGCAAGAACGGAGGAATGTGTCATGACGGATTGTGCACCTGTGCAGGAGGGTACGCTGGAGAACTCTGTGAAAGTAAGTACATATTTTTTATTGCTTAGGCCAAATAAATGTGTGTGGTTCCGCGGTTACCTGACCGACCCTCTCTTTTTGGCGTAAAAATTTCCGACCCGAAAGATCTTATTTTCCTCCTTGCGATCAAATATGTAAAATTGACGATTTTCTTGTCATAACGTGTACAATGATTTAGATTTGTCTTCAACTTCAACTTCAACGTTAAGTGAGTAAAAACTTATCTATTCGTTGCATCCTTAATAAGTATTCAAATTATGGAGACATTTTTCCTTATAAGCCGATATAGGATGAAATCGAATAAAAAATAAAATAAAATAAAACCCTAACCGAGCGACCGACCCTTCCCTGTCAAATTCAAAGTCTGATATCAAACCTATGTAACCGGAACCATATATATTTTTTTCTTGGCTTTATGTGATCATTTTGATCATTTAGCAAGTTTATATCTGCACACCACTACTAAAATTTTAATTAGACCCCGCGACATTGGTGCAGCAGATTTCTATCTGTTTTGGACGGTTTCTTCATGCTGTGTTTTTTTTCTAAGGATATTTACCGCAGTCTTATACTCTATGTAGAAACCATGGTCAAGTTATAACAAAATATCGATTTTACAATTATATCAAATGCTAGCCGTGTAGAAATTAACTATTTGCATCCATTGCCGAATTTAACGCACCACAAGGGACCACTTGTGGCGGACTTTATTTCAGTGATTTATTAGGTTTAATTACTGGGATCCAGGAGGGATCGAACCCGGGTCGCTCCATTGCGAAACCTGAAACCTAACCACTGAGCCAATGCGCCGACATCGACAAATGAGCTTAAACGCTCCTCATTAGTAATGCCACACAAATGAAATTTCTTTGCAAAGAAACAAACTCCGTTTTACATTTCTTCATTTCTTTTCAGCCCCTCCATCACCGTGCTCACTCTCCACCTGTTTGAACGGAGGGACATGTTTAGCGAAAGGTTTGTCAAGTTACAAGTGCATCTGCAGACACGGGTTCAGAGGGACCAACTGTGAAGGTAAGGTATTTGATCTGTTAACGTGCGCGTTCTGCACTCCGAATTCACTGTTGATATTTAATACAGTGTTAATATTACCAGTTGGGACCCAATTCCCAACTCATAGTAAAGCAGTATTTATGTGAAGGTTAGTATTAGGAAGATAAAACAATATTTTAGCGGGGTAGGAGCTTCAGTTTTTCGTGCACATCTGGCAACTTTTCTAAAAATTATTTTGGGGATAGTTTTGACACTAATGGTCTCAGAAAGCAACAGCTTCGAAAATTCCCACGACCGGAACTTGAATAATTCGACAAATTTATTAATTTCCAGTATTAAATGTATATTCCCTAAAAACGTTTTTGTTTCCAATTTTATGATACACACTCACTGTTTCTTCTAAAGAATTCATATATTTTTATAGTTAATTTGCCACTTTGACTATCAGTAGAACCCAGTCTTGAACGCAGTTTTTGAGGCAACATATGTATAAACAAATTATGACAATTAGAAATAGATCTATAACACTCTCCTCCATCATTCTATAACACTCTCCTCCATCATTCTATAACACTCTCCTCCATCATTCTAGATGAGAGTCGTTGTGAACCGAACCCCTGTTTGAACGGTCTGTGTCTCGACCAAGAAGATGGCTACAAGTGTGAATGTCACCATGGATACAAAGGAACACACTGTGAAGGTACCATATTGATTTTTTTCTTATTTCCTGATCTCGTTTCAGCGACTAAGTTATTTATGGTCTTTTTTTTTTTTTTTTTTATGGTCATACAATAAATGGAGATCAGTTTTATTTTGACAAGGGTTGGATTTGGGTGATATAAGCATTCAGAACACTCGGAAACTCATAATTCGTGACCTTTTCATCTTCTATTATCATTATTCTACCCAAAATAGAAATTATTCATTCTAAAATGAATATACTCATATCAAGCCATATCCGCCGCAGGGCGTGCAAGGGCGTGAAAGGGCGTGCAAGACACCACTCGCCTCATCTATTCAACTTCACCTTTGCTCTCTTGTCGAGGTTTCTTCTTTTTTGTTTACGAGTTGGTAGGTAACTTAGCTCTATGATTGGTTGAAGATTATATCATGGAGATTCTTATTGGCTCACTTCAAATTATCGCAATTTGATGTTTTTGTTAGAACTAAAAGTGAACCAATCGGGATTTCGATGATTTAATTTCCAACCAATCAAATGGGATAATTACTTGTAAGGCTAATATGCGTATTTCCTGTTTATTTTTCTTTCGACAGGGAAGGGTCGTCGGTCGGATTCTGTTATTTATTTTGTACTCTGTAACGACCATCAGATAAAATAGAGAATCGTTTTTTTACAAATTTGATCGCGATGAGGAAAAAACCCTAAAATCTACCTTCACGTTCAGGGTGTTAAAAAAAACTTTTTCTTCGTGTCAGCAAAAATATAAGTCACTAATTTTCATGTCTCATAGATAATTCTCTCATTTAAAAAAATACTATAACGGCAACTTCCACTTCGTGCGAGAATCGTTTGCTTCGTTTCAGTGGGGCTGCTGCACTGGGTTTTTTTTGCCACCATGCACGTTCATCTTCCGAGTGAAATATATTTCTCTAGAAAATAAAATGTTTTACAAAGGTAAATAACCCGTTTAAATAATATACTTTATTGGCAGAAAGTTTCACGGGTAGAAAGTTGCGCGATTCCGCGAGTATTTCGACTCTTTGCAAAAGTTTGTACTCGCGAAACTTAATTTTCACCTCTGGCGTTCGCGAAAGTTTATACCCGCAAAACCTTATACTAGCGAAAATTTCTACCAATGAAGTAACATCTTCAAATCTAAACATCTTCCCATCTTTTGAATAATGAAATTGAAAATTTGCAGATATTTGTCAGCTTATACCTTCACGTTCGCTGGCCATGGTTCATCTTATATGTTGGTTTTCTTTCTTCACATTCTTTTACACCTTGCAACAAATCCATTCTCTTATTTTTGATGTCTATCATTTTACACCTATTGAAGCACAGTTTTAATTCGGATCCTAAAGTTTCGTCAAAGCATAGTTAATATATCATATGGTTAGGAAACGCCATTGAAATATGATAAAAGTATCGTCTTATCTTGAAATGAACATTTGTGCACAGGAAATATCACGTGACTTGAAATTTACGACAGTTTTTATTATATTATTATTATATTATTAATTATGATGTGTTTTCCAATTGGTTAATAAAAATGGTATTGTTTCGGATAATCGTTTTTATCAATAGATTTCAACACATTGGGTCATTATTTAACCGTGCACAATATCCACAATAACATAAAACAATATATTTCATAACCATTAGATATACTAACTATTGTCAAAGCATTCTTATCCCTCTTGTTTTGTTGTTTCAGATGAGATCTCCCCTTGTGATGCGAACCCGTGTCTGAACGATGGCAATTGCATTGTGGAGTACGCCAAGTACAAATGTTTGTGTCGTCCTGGTTACAAGGGATCCAACTGTGAAGGTACGCCATATTGGAAATTAATAAAGTGTATTGTTGGATCTGATAGGGTCGTTGTACAAGAGACAATACCTAAATTAAGAGCGCAGGTGATTGGTTACTGCCCAAGGAACAAGGGAATTTTATTAGATTTATTGGCAGGAGAGCCCCGTAGCAAAAAAACAGCTTTCTCCGATGATAGTTTTCAGTGCCCCTGGATTTCTCCGATGTGAATTACACATCATTTGCAAGCATCAATTATATACAACCAGTCTCGCGTGCATAAAACAAAATGAGTGGTTGACGCAAAAACATGAAAATACCAAGAAATACAAATTGCCGCCCACCATGGTTGGGCGGCGAAGAACATTTTGGATTCTAAATCATCTAAAACAGCCATCTCCTACCATTTTAAAAGCTTAGATTTAAAGGGAAGTGTCGAATATTTTAAAGAAAAGCCTCAGCTTTCTCCGGGCCAAAATCTTGCTCCGATCTAATCGCTGGATCGCACACTTTTTGCCAGACCATCTATTGAGGGGAATACACGTTTGGCCTTTCAATAGTTCGGGCGTGGTACTGGCTAAAAGAGCGAGCAACTAAAGTAGTCATTACATATTGCTATAACGAGATGCATAATGTGGCATTTGATGCGAAAAACATTTCAAAGAGAAATGAATAAGCGGGAAAAGGGGGGGGGTCATTTTTTCATGAACAGTAAAGGTGTCTCTACATTGTTTTGAACTACTACATTGACTGTATTTACGTATACGTACTCACTTCGCGAAGAGACACACATAACAATAGACAATTTTTAATCTGCGAACTCGTATTTGTGAATGCAAATAAGTGAAGTGAACATAAAGTAAACTCGATATGAGAATACATTTTCTTTGCGAAGAAGGCGTCTGCTCATTTCAATAGAGTTCTACGCTTTTTTCTACCCATCTTTTTTGTAGGGTAGAAGGAGATTTTGAATTACGACTCTTTTATCACCGTAGATAAAAACGAATTCAGTTGTTCGGAAATTAATTCATTTGTGAACAAAATTGAGTTCATTGGGACCCTGTGTGACATGGCTAACGTAATTCCGGATGCCAATAGTAATTGATTTCCTACATTTGCGTCGCCACAAGATTTTCATTTGTCTTCAGACTAGAGAAAAATGAGATTAACTTTTAACTTTTCTTTTCTTTTTTTTTCTTTTCTCATTTATGAATTGTTGATTCGTTTTTGTTTTCCTTTTGTTAACAAACACATTTTTGTTCTTAAAGGCGCTCATCCATTGGGAAAGTTAATTTTACAGAATATTAAGTATTAATGTGTTTCTTTTGTTGGGCATCAAACATGCCCGCTTGGTATGCATAGATAATAAAGCAAAAGACTTTCCACAACTTTTTCAACCAATTTTTAACTTTCAACAGCACCCAATGTGAAGTTTTTTGTGTCAAAATGAATAACGCATTATTAATCATGATCCTATTCAATCGTTTACAATGCTCTACTTCACTTGGCGTGTTTTATTAAAAAAATCTCCTGCTGTGAGGAATTATTGTTCTTATGGTTAAAAGAAATTTTTTCACGTGTTGTTAGAAGTTAGAAGAAAATAATAGATTCTTAACTTTCAACTTCACCCACCACGTGGAAAGTATTTCGTTTATGAATATTTAATATTCTGGAAAGTGAACTTTCCCCGTGGACGAGCGCCTTTATACAAACTTGATCTAACAAAAATTCTCCGGACGCCATCGAGAAATTTCTTAAATGGAAATTACATCATCAAGAATCTGATTTATTCATGTAGAAGCGTTTTTATCAGCTTAAATTTTTAACAAAACATCAAATTGTGACATTTCAAATTGAACCAATAAGCTTCTCGATGCTGTAATCTCTAATCAATCAAAAAGCTAATATGGCCGAGATTTTCAATCGACTTGAAATATATTCTTCTTTTAGATAGAATAAAAGCCCGCAGAATACGCTGGTCAGACGACGAAACCAAAGTGCTTCTCGATGTCTATAAAACTTTCCGAGATGATTTTGAGAGCAGTGCCGACGAGGCCGCCAAGAAGAAGTATTGGGATCAAATGCTGAAAGTATTTCAGAAACGGTGTCAACTGCAGCAAGTAGGAACGGAGAAGAACGGAAAGCAACTCTTTTCTAAAATGGATTACTTGATAAGTAAGGGGTTGATGTACTTAAACCCCCACCTCCGGTGCCCCGGTGAGATTCGCCCCGTGTCAACACCGGTGAACATTTAGAAATCTTTCAACCCCGGTCAAATTCTGAAAAAAGGTTTATTTCCCAGTTACTTCATACCGATTTATCAATCTGATCATAGAGACACCCTATCTTGATAGCGTATATATCATGAGCTAAGGGAAGGAAGTAGGAATATTTTTTTCGTGTACGAAAGGCTTTTTTTCTAGAGGGGAAGAGAAATGGGATCCCCCAACCGAAATTATTGTTCTTCAAAAATGTCTTTTTTATGAACAAGATGTTATGCATCATATTCCCGCATTCCATAATAATTCGAATTGATATCATTTGAGTTCATGATTTATGTGATCCTTTTCGTGTAATTAGTTTTGCCCGAAAAAGGTGATGTCGCCCTTGCCTTTTATTTATATGAATCCATTATAATTGATTTAGGTAAATTCAAAGATATACACAAGAACGCCACAAGTCCAAACGACCCTCGTGTCCTTTCATTCAAATGGTATCGTCCAATGGAGGCGATCTTCAGCCAATCGAGTCGAAGTAGAATGGCTGAACTCGAAGAAGAGCTGAGTGACGACGACGAGGAGGACGACGAGGACATTGCACCGTTTGGTTGCAGACCCACGTCTTCCCTTGAACAGTTGAACCATCTACGAAGTCTTCTTTTAGATCAATCGAAGCAAAACGTTGAACATAACGATTTTTTTAAAGAGTGTGGCCGAGAAGAGAAAATGCTGATGGCGGAGTTATCGAAAGTCGATGTAGAAGCGGACAGAATAGTAAACGAACTTGTAACTCTTTTAGAATAAGGCGTGATTCCCTAAACGTTACCAAATTAATATTTTGTGTTCCGAGGTTTCTAAAAAGCGTACAATCATGACTACCTTAACGTTAACGCATTTCATATTTTGTGTTTCGTGGTTTCTATAAAAGCATACAATTCATGATTCTTTTTAACGATCACCCACATGGAACGTATAGCTGCGACACTAATGACATATCACCAGAATGTCACGTTTTTTTCAAACCCCGGAACCATGTAAAGTATTCTCGGGCCAACGTAAAGTTCAGTAGATGGATGAGGTCTTTTTGTGAAGAATTTTGTTAAAATGTTTACTTACATTCGAAGGTCTTGAATTATTTTCTAATTCACCTCGTTCAAACGAAAATAACCTCATTCATTTTCTTGCTCAATTATTGTGAAAATTCTTAATAGTAAGATAGGTTCATGCAAACTTGGATGTTTGAAAATGGAAAAAGGTAATTCTTTGTTTATATGCAGAAGTGTATATGTATAAATTACATTCAAATGAAAATGTTTTCATGTAAGTAAAAAATTAACAACTAAGAGTTTAAAGAAAAAGAAATTGAAAATGAATAACTGATCGACATTTCTTGAATCTCTCTTGACCTTTGAAACAGTCTGGATCATCTGGACGTTCAATCCATCGGAATCGTCTCAACTCGTATCTTTTAGTCCATCTAGCAGCAGTTGAAACCATCGGAATCTCATATCGACATTTCGAATTTTATACCTCCTCGGTTTACTGAACAATTTAAAAGTATTATATGCACCAGCTTGGGCAGCGTATGTAAATATCTGATAACTGATAACTTGGTAATTTGTCGTATAAAACGAAAAGTGAAAGTTAAAAGATTTTCCAATAAAATTATAAATACAAGAAAAATAAAATAGACTAATTCGTAACGAGTAATGTCTGAGTAATCTTGAGTGTGTTAATCAATTCCACTGCACCATCAAATCTCGTTTTCCTTCCAGAATCGGGGTACTTCTGTTTGGTAAAAGTTCAATAATCAGTGCTACATTTAAAGGTAGGAAATTGGCTCGAGGATCATCTGTTCTTTTTGCGGAGAGCTTTTAAGTTCGTAGCTCATTTCCTACACCTGAAGGCGTAATCTTCATTACCTATCGAATTTTTTCTAAATTTTTCTAATTAATACCTTGAATTTACATATTCAGAATTGGCGGGAAACGAGTTAGCTTGAATCTTAGTTGGAGAAGCGTAAAAAATATATGTTCTCGCGAAGGATGTGATCTAGAAATTTCTTTTCCGAAATATCGCAACCTAATTGGTTAAAAAGATGCAAAATCAGAAAAATATTACATTTTCTCGAATTTACGGTAGACGGATTTGTATTTTTTGCAGCCACGATTATCACGACGGCCGAATTTGTACTTTTCGCTCACATGGTTTGCTTCGAATCTTACACACGGGAGACTTACTCCCAACTAAAACTTACACTTGCGAACTACGAGCTCCCTCTCAAAGCTCTCCGAAACCCTTGATACTCTTGTCAGTCCTGTTCTCCAGTCGGAGGAAAACCGCAGCACGCCATACCAAGTTTGTTTAACCAAAAGATATCTTTTAACCAATTTCATCCACTCGCTTTAAAAACCTTAAATCTAAAATAAAATAAAAATAACTTTTCAGTATAATGAATGTAATGGGCGGGATTGAGTGGGTCGTTAGACCATGGCCTTCTTAAATACGGCCGTATTTGTTGCCGCTAAGTTTTCGAGTTGCGGATTTGGGACAATCTGAAGCCATTGCAATTTGCATGACTTATCTTTGTTCCATACTTATCTGAATTATTTCAGAGTTTGAGAAAAGAATTGTGAAGATATCGGACACTTTCGTTTTCGTCTTTTGAGGACTAAAACATCTAAACCACGACTCGTCAATGTATATAAATAACACACTGTTGAAATCTATGTCGTGACCACCTACATTCCAAACGTCGACTTCCTACCATATTTCCTTCGGGAGATATCGAGAAAATAAGAAAAAATTTACCTTTTACTTTCGATTTCTTAGTTCTTAGTTCAGGAGTTAAAATTTTGTGTTAAGGTAATTTTACACCTTCGTTTTCTTGCACCAATATGATTTCACTTAAGAACCTAATTGCCTTTACAATTCCTGCAAAATGCATTGTATATTTCTTTTCTGTTTTATAATCATCTAGTTATTAATATGCTTTTTAACTTATTACACGTTTTGTTCAAAAATATTAAAGTATGTAGTAGATATACATACTTTATAGCTTGATTTTATTTCCATTGCATGCCTTAAACATTAAAACCGTGCATTTTAGGTAATTAACAGATCACCTTGATAATGATTAATTATGTTATCATAACATCGTTATAGAGTTACTTTTCAGACGTGACAAGTTGTGGGTTAAATCTAGCTTTATGATTGCGTAGATAAAAAAGTATAAAGGAGTTTATCTTGGAAAATAATCATTCTTCAGATTAATTGTTTTGTCACAAGTTAGACTATGGCTTGCATTATATATTGCTCGAAAAATCAGTAAGATATCATCAAGTTTTGTCGAGTTATTCAACAAAATACAAAATACCAATTATTTCCCAAGCTATTACAGATTTTTTCTCAATATTGAATATATATATGCTAAAAGCCTACTAATAAATCCCTCCTGGAATTTTGGTTGCTTTATTTTGATCAGAACCCACTTTGCGTAAAAAAGTTGTGGCAACAAATACGGCCGCGTTGAAGCAGGGATATGGGATAAATGGATAGCGAACTCTCAAAAATGACGTAAGAAATCTATTGTTCAGCTATTCAAATCGTCTTTCTATAGATGCAGGAGATTACGTCGCTTCAAAATGGCGATTAGTATGTAAACATTGTAAAGAAAAATGCAACCTGTGACAGAAAATTGAATTTTATAACCTTTTATAAGAAAAAAAATCATGCTTTTAGTTTAGATTAGCTAGAAGATATTTCATTGCTAAACAGATTGCATTCAATAAAACCTACTGCGTACTGCGATTTAGCCAATCCATTCATCGAACATGTCGAGGTGGAAGGAGAAGAGCTCAAGTGCCAATAAGTTAATTTGAGGAAAATCTATTGTTCATTAGGGTTTATACTGCATCCTTGCCAAATTTTATGCTCCGCAAGTTACTACGAAATCTTATGATTGAATTTAAAGCAGAGACGATGAAGAGTTTCGTCCAATAAGTATTCTTGATTTGGTCATTTATGACACATGGAGTGAGTAAGAATGGTGCCAAAGTGTTTTTTCTTACCACTGACATCTTGGCGGTTGTAAATAATTGAACTTATAATATTTTTTTGAATTAAAAAATGTTTTAAATGATGATTTTAATGGCTAGGTACCTCCTAACCCCCCTTATCTTTATATCATATATAGGCGAAATATATCTTTGTTGTAAAATATGCCAGTAAAAATTGGAGAAATTGCCCTAAAAAATACTTAAATATGATTTTCATGTCACTCCTTGCAGACAATTATTGTAAGGTATGGAATATGATTATACTGCCGTGGTCTGACAAAAGACAGTAACTGCACTTACTGTATTTTGTCGGCCCATCGAAATTTGGAATTTTCAT
>JAUKPT010005324.1:0-10501 GCA_032273505.1 Nanomia bijuga | reverse complement strand
AATGTTGATCCATCCCCGTTAGTAGAGCTTAATATATACTGCCTCTATCGGGAATGTCATGTAAATGGATGAAAATATTAAAAAAAAACAAAAAAACTTCATGTCATGGCGCAGTAAGCACGTTATTTTCTAGAAAGAAAAATGAGAATAAATAAATAAATAAATAAATTTTATTCATATCGTCTCTTTAAACAACATTATATCATAGCCGCTTTAATATTAAAGCGGCTATGATTTGAAATTTATAGTTGCTATGTTATATTCCGTGTTTTTAATGGAAACGAGGCTGCGCGACTTTTAATTTTATTCCCATAGCAACTGTAAATTGTAAACATAAACATAGGCTAAATTTAATCTTAAGATCCAACTAAGGCTATTCAGAATTGAATAAAAAGTTTAAACAATTGATTACAAATTCTGTCAAAGATTCTTTAATCAAAGTTTATTACGTCTTCCATCTTTTTTATTTTTATTTTTTTAAGTTTTTGGAAAGTTACCCCTGCCCCCAATGTTATGAAATAAACACTTAGCCTCGTTTTCAAACATATTTTCGTAAATGAATATTGCAGCAGAGTAAGGCAGCATGTAGCGCGAACGTTCGATTCGATTTCATTTTTTGAGCTGACTGATAAAAATCAAATTCAGCAACCAACTGGCACAAAATAAAATCACCACACCTATTAATTTTATATTTTACGATTTACTAGTATAGACATCAGTGATAATTTTATTACATTAGATACAATGCGTTTAATCAAAGTGTATTTATATACCTTTAGCTAAAAATAAAGAATTCGATAAACGAAACGATCTGGTTTAGTGTAGTAGCTGCTCTGGTGGTAGTAAACCAGAGCCACATTATGGCTAGCTCACACGGTATGAAGATGTCGTTACAGGATAATTTTTTATTTGACCGTCCTACCACAACGGTCCCAGCGAAGAGAATAAATCATCCTACTCTTAAAAGACCACATACTGCAAATCCTTCTGGTATTCAACCGTCACCGTGGGTGAATCCTAATGCAATTTCTTCTTCTCCTCATAAGAAATTTAATATTTCCCTCAACCACAAATCTATGGAGTCCAAAACGAGTAAGAAGGCACCATATGCAGCTAGATTGAATGCAAAAACTAATGTTTGGGATCATCCAAAAGTTGTTAATGGAAAGGTTTTTTCTATGCCTGAATACAGTTCTTTGGATGATCCACATTTGACTTCATATTTTGAGCGAAAGTTAGGTATGAAGCCAAATCTTTCTAGCGGAAGACCAAAAGTAAAAAAGACTGTAAATACACAAAAACGAATAGTATACAATGTTGTAATTGTGACTGGAACTTGCAAGAATGCTTCAACTAATGCTAATGTTTATGTTCAGATTCGTGGTACTAAAGGAAAAATAGCAAAGCAACAATTAGTTAAAAAAGATGAAAGTGAAGAAATGAATATTACTGACATTGGTTTTACATTTAAGAAAGGCTCCCGCGAGTCTTTCAGCATACGGTCACCAGATATAGGACAGGTAATTGCATTAGATATTGAACATGATGGGGTTGAGAGAAATAAAAGTTGGTATTTAGAAGAAATAATTGTAAGAAATCAGAGAACGAAAGAACAATGGACTTTACCTTGTCAATGTTGGCTTTCACTTTATGAAGGTGATTGTCAAGTTAAAAGGGTTTTGAAGCCGGCATCTGGTGAGAAAACTCCTGAAAGAGTAATTTATGAAATAGAAGTCCTCACTGGTAATAATCGTGGTGCAGGAACCGATGCTCATGTATTTATAACTATGTTTGGTAATGTTGGGAGTACTGGGAGAGTACAGTTAGTAAATAGAAACATTAATACCTTTGAACGGGGACAGACTGATGTATTCAAAATCAAAGTCAAGTATTTAGGCAAAATTCAGCGAGTTATGATTGATCATGATAATACTGGCTTTGCTCCAGGCTGGTTGTTAGATAGAATCATAATAACGAATCTCAGCAATCCTAAAGAAAGGCGTTATTTTGTATGCAATAAATGGCTATCAAAAGATGATGATGATGGTGAAATTTCCAGGCTTCTTCTTGGAACAAGTAGTTTGGATAATGTTGCTCAAAGTCATAAATATACTATTTCAACTTATACAGGTAATGTTAGAGGAGCAGGCACAGATGCAACTGTTTACATAACTTTATTCAGTAAAAATGGAAGTTCGACAGAAATGAAACTCAATGATTCAAGTAACAATTTTGAAAGGAAAAAAATAGATGTTTTTAATGTAGAATGTCCTATCTTAGGTGAACTTTCTCGTGTTCGTATTCGACATAATAACAAAGGTGTTGCTGCTGGTTGGTTTTTAGATAAAGTTACTGTTAAAGATGGTGAAAGTAAATTGTTTGAATTTCCATGTGGGCGATGGCTTTCAGTTTCTGAAGATGATGGACAGATATCAAGAGATTTAGTCTTGTTAGGGGGTGATGGCGACCTTGCATCAGGAATACCATACAGAGTTAATATTACCACTGGTGATTTACGAGGTGCTGGAACTGATGCTAAGGTCTATGTTATAATGTATGGTGGTAAAGAAGGGGGAGATATAAGTGGAAAACTCTGGGTACAAAATGGTGAGAAAAATAATTTTGATCGCGGAAAAACAGATTTATTTCATGTTGAATGTGCTGAAGAATTAAGTCCATTACATCACTTAACAATAGGTCATAACAACAAAGGTACTGCAGCTGGGTGGTTCTGTGAAAGTGTTATTATTGAGGCCCCTACAACTGGAATTGTACAAACATTCTTTTGTCGACAGTGGCTAGCTGATGATGAGGGAGATGGTTTATTTGAAAGAGATTTATTTGAGGACATTGATTATAGAAAGCAAAGGGAGAAGAAAAATGTTTGGAATGTAGCAGTACATACTAGTGATATTCGTGCTGCTGGTACTGATGCCAATGTATATTTCATTCTTTATGGGGATAAAGGAAACAGTGAAGTTAAACCACTTGGCAACAAAACAGATAATTTTGAGCAAGGTAATGTTGATAAATTCAATGTTGATATTAAGGATGTTGGCATTCCTTTCAAGATGATCATTGGTCATGATAATGCAAAACTTTATTCAGACTGGCACTTAGACAAAGTTTTCTTAGAAAATAGTGTGTCAAAAGAAAATTATTCCTTTACTTGTGGTAGGTGGATTGGACCAGATGAAGATGATGGTCAGTGCGTACGAGAGTTGCCAGCTAATGGTAAGGATATTGATCCACTACCTCTGGTTCCTTACAAAGTTAGTGTTTACACCGGTGACAAACGTGGAAGTGGCACAGATGCAAATGTTTTTATCAATATCTTTGGCGAACTAGGTGACACACATGATCGTCCTCTGATAAAATCAGCTCATAATTTCAATAAGTTTGAAAGGAATCAAGTTGATGAATTTATTGTTGAGGCAGTTCACTTAAGTGAATTAACATCGATTAGAATTGGACATGATGGGAAAGGTTCTAAAGATGGTTGGTATTTAGAGAAAGTTATAATAACTGATCCCAGAAGTAAAAAAGATTATCCATTCCTCTGTGAGAGATGGCTTGCTTCAGATGAAGATGATGGTCTAATTGTCCGTGAAATAGGTGCTGGTGATACTGCCACTCTTCTAAAAACAACATCCTATCATATTAGTGTTAAAACAGGTGATGTTAGAGGAGCTGGTACAGATGCAAATGTATATATAAACATATTTGGCGAAAACAAAGATACTGGTAAACTTCAACTCAGACAATCTCAAAATATTAAAGATAAATGGGAAAGAGGAAGAACATGTCTATTTACAATCGAAGCTATGGATATTGGAAAGATTAAAAAGTTATTGATTGGCCATGATGGGAAAGGTGTGGGAGCTGGTTGGTATTTAGATTCTGTTATACTTGATGTTCCCTCTCATGGACAGCAAGTCAAATTTGCTTGTAATAGATGGCTTGCGGAAGATGAAGAAGATGGTATGATTGTACGTGTATTGTATCCTAGTGATGAGTTTTCCTCGTCTAAAAAAGTACCTTATGAAGTTGAAGTACACACTGGTGATACAAGAGGTGCTGGTACTAATTCAAATGTTTTTGTGGTTCTCTATGGAGAAGAGAAAAAATCAGAAGAATTCTGGTTGAGAACTAAAACTGATAATTTTGAACGTAAAGCTGTTGATAAGTTTAAAATAGAAGCTGGCGAAATTGGTGTTTTAACAAAACTTCGGGTAGGTCATGACAATGCTGGTTTCAATTCTGCTTGGTTTTTAGATAAAATAATCATTAGGCACTTAAAAGCTCCTGAGAAACCAGATGGTAAAAAATCAGATAAAAAACGATCAAAGAAAACTGATGACAGTGCTGAAGATGATGATTGTATTTATGTGTTTCCTTGCAACCGATGGCTCGCTAAGGATGAAGATGATGGTCAAATTATACGTGAACTTTTACCACATACAACAAGTGGGAAGCTGCGGAAAAATTCATTAGCTTCAAATACATATATTGTTCATGTATACACTGGTGACATAAGAAGTTCTGGCACAAATTCCAATGTATTTTTAACTATTTATGGTGAGAAAGGAGACACTGGGGAAAGAGAACTGAAAAAGTCAGAAACTAATTTTGATAAATTTGAGAGAAACCAGGAAGATATTTTCAAAATTGATGCTGTGAGTGTTGGAAAAGTGGCTAAAGCTAAAATTCGACATGATAATTCAGGTATGAAACCATCTTGGTTTTTGGACAGACTAGAAGTTCAAGATACGCTTGACAAAGTGGATTTTATTTTACCTTGCAATCAATGGCTTTCTAAAACAGAAGATGATGGTGCAATAAGCAGAGAACTTGTTGCTGTTGGGAGGGATGAGTTTCTAAGGAGAAGACAGCGCACTTTGTCTAGAGCAGGCTCAATTGGTTCTGGAGGTGGTGATAACATTGATTTAGAACAAATGTCAGAAAAAACAACTTACAACATTGAAGTGGAAACAGGAGATGTTTCTGGTGCAGGCACTGATGCCAATGTTTTTGTCATTTTATTTGGTGAGAAAGGAGATTCTGGTAAGATAGATCTTAAGATGTCAAAATCTAACAAGAACAAATTCGAAAGAAATCAGATGGATGTATTCAATGCAGAAGCTGTTGATATTGGAAATTTAGAAAGAGTTAGAATTGGCCATGACAATAAGGGTGGGTTTGCTGGTTGGTTTTTAGATAATGTAGTTGTTGATGCACCTTCAGTTGGTTGTAAGTGGAAATTTCCTGCTGCAAGGTGGCTTGATAAGAGTAAAGATGATGGAAAGATTGAGATTGATCTGTATCCTCTGACTGATAAGACAGAGAAGTATGAGAAGTATGTTCCATATGAAATTGTTGTTTATACAAGTGACATTCAAGGTGCTGGTAGTGACAGCAACATATTCATTCAATTATATGGCATGACAAGTATTGCAACTGAGCAAATATTTCTTACTGATACAAATAAGAAACGTAGAGATTGCTTTAATCGTGGTTCTGTGGATATTTTTGTTAGAGAGCTTACAGATATAGGTGAGCATATTGATAAAATACGTATTGGTCATGACAACAAAGGGTTTGGAGCTGCATGGCATTTGGATAAAGTTGAGATCCGAAAATTAACTGATGGTGATGGTGATAGAAGAAGCTCTGCAGGTTCTGTATCATTTGTTTTTTCTTGTAAGCGTTGGTTTGCCAAAGGAGAAGATGATGGTGCAATTGTTCGAGAACTTGTTCCTATTAAGATAACATCAGAAACTGTTGATTCAGATGGTAAGGTTTCAGTAAATGAGCATAGAGTAGATGCTTTGGCAGTTCATAACTACAAAGTTCATATATTTACAGGAGATATTAGAAGTGCAGGTACTGATGCAAACGTATTTATAACATTGATTGGTGAAAATGGAGACTCAGGTGAGAGACAATTATCTGTCAGTGAAACACATCGGGATAAATTTGAACGTGGACAAGAAGATGTTTTTTCGATCGAAGCTGTTGAACTCGGCTACATAAGAAAAGTTGTAATTAGACATGATGATTCAAATCTTAATTCTGATTGGTTTTTAGACAAAGTTGAAGTACTAGATACATCTGAAGAGCAAAGGAAATATGTTTTCAGCTGTGAACGCTGGTTGGCAAAAAAAAAAGATAATGGTAAACTCAAAAGATCATTATATGAGAAATCGTATGAAGGTGATCGTGCCTCATGTATATCTTCCTCAACAACAATGTATGGTAGTGGAATGTTAAGCGACAATGATAGTATTGCAAGTGGAAAAATATCTAGAAAGAGCAGTGTAGCAGCATTATCAAGAAGTGAAACTGCTGATAAAGTTTTTGAAAGTGATGTGAAAGGAAAAATGAAAAGATCACTTTCAAAGTCATCTATTTCATCTCCTTTGAAAATAATTCCCTACACTGTACGCGTTTCAACTGGTGATAAAAGTGAACACTCAACTGAAGCAAATGCATTTATTGTCTTCATCGGAACCGAAGATGTATCTGAGAAGATTCCATTGGAACTTATTGGTAAAGATAAATTTGAACCATTATCAATTGAAACTTTTTCTTTAGAATCTGCTGATTATGGTGATATAAAAAAGATTGAATTTGGACATGATGGTTATCGCCCAAAAGATAGTTGGTATGTGAAAAGCGTTGAAGTTGATCAGCCCACCAGTGGTTGCAAATATTTCTTTCCGTGTGAATGTTGGCTAGGACAAGATAAAGAAGATGGAAAAACATTTCGTATTTTTTCTGTTGACGAGACAAAAGATGTAACATACAAACCTAAAATTCCTTTCAACATGACCATTTATACTGGAGATGTCAAAAATGCAGGAACTGATTCAGAGATAAAGTTCTCTTTGGTTGGGGATAGTGGCGAAACTCGAGATATGATATTAGATAAAGCTGATGATAGGTTTGAAAGAAATTCTATTGATACAATACATATTGATGCAGATGATGTTGGAACCATCACAAAACTGAATATCGGAACTAATGGTAAAGGTAGTCGTTCTCATTGGTTCTTAGATAAGGTTTGTCTGCTAAATCTCAACACTGAAAAAACAACTGTCTTTAAGTGTGGGCAGTGGCTCTCAAAAAGTGAAGGCGATGGAAAATTGATTCGAGAATTGCCAGCGGAAGTTGATGGTAAGAAAATAACTGAAGAGATAAGTTATAATATAAGTGTTCATACTGGAAGTAAAAGGGGTTGTGGTACTGATGCTAATGTATTTTTAATAATATTTGGTGAGAAAGGAAATTCTGGTGAGCTTGCGCTGAAAGAATCAATAACAAATAAAGATAAATTTGAACGAGGTCAAACTGATGTGTTTGAATATAATCTGTTGAGTTTAGGGAAGCTAACTAAAGTTCGAGTTTGGCATGACAACAAGTACATGAGATCAGGTTGGTTTTTGTCATCAATAGATATCATTGACAACAAAGAAAATGAAACATATAAATTTCCATGTGAGCGATGGTTGGCGAAAGACGAGGATGATGGTAGTCTAATGAGGGAATTAGCTTGTGGAAATAATGATAGCACTTCAAAATCAAAAGAAAACCTAACTTTGACAGGTTATGAAGTAACTATCACTACATCTGACAAAGCCAATGCAGGAACTCCCCATAATGCAATGCTTGTTTTCATTGATAAAGATGGTAAGAAATCTGAGGAATTGTTGGCCGAGAGCAGTTCAAAAAAGAAACTTTTTTCTCGTGGACAAACTGATACAATCAAATTTGTGACAGAACCTTTGTCTGTGTTAAAGACGCTCATAATAAGTCTTCAAAAAAGAAAAGGAGTGAAAAGTGAGGATGATTCTTTGAAGTGGCATCTACAAAAGGTTTCTGTCAAAGATATTGAAGCTGATGAAGAATATGAATTTGAATGCAATCAATGGTTACAATTAACATCAACAAAAGATAGCATCAAGCAGTTTGATTGTTCGAAAACAAACAAGTCTATGGTAGTTGCCATTCGAGAGTTGAAACCTGTTCAATATGAAGTCAAAGTATTTACAGCTGATGTAGCTCATGCAGGAACTGATGCAAATGTGTTTATGATATTATATGGTGAAAACGGCGATACTGGCAGAAGGGAACTTAAAAAGAAATTTCGAGATTTATTTGAAAGAGGTAATATGGACGATTTTAAAATCGAAGCTCTGGATTTAGGAAAACTTACCAAGCTTTTTATCGAGCATGACAATCATGGTATTGGTGCTGGATGGATGTTAGATAGAGTTGAAGTAACAAATTTAGTTGAAAACAGTACTGTAGTATTTCCTTGTCAGCAATGGCTTGACAAGAAAAAAGGAGATAAACAATTGTTTAGGGAACTTTACCCACAAATTCTCTAGCAGATTATCTGGTTTTTGATTATCATTTAGTATTTAAGATTTAGGCCTTGTATTTATATTTTGCAATATATTTGTTAGCAAATGGATTTTTGTAGGAATTTTTAGACACTCACTTATTCTTCCATATAATAACCTTAAACTTTTTGGTCACTTGTGTTAATAACATTTTCCAATGATACAAAACTCCTTTGCCATAGTGTCATAGATAAAGATATCATCTCTTTTTTAACCATTCTTTTTTATTTTTTTACTTAATTTATTTACCAATATATGTATATTTGAATATTTGACTATTAATTGAATTGTGTAATTTAAGGTGATTTCATTTTTTTTTACTTCATTTATTGTACTTACATAGAGTGAGGTATACATTTTATGCTGTAATTCAATAGTCATTTTCCGTGGCAAAAATGTAGATAGTGTTCAGAATAAGGGCCAGATTACAGACAAATTCGTTTTTGCTAGATGTCCAATCAGGTTCTTCAAAATGCTTAAAGTATCAAGACAAAAATGTCAAGGTTACATCAATGTTACTTACGTTGTCCAAGGCCAGTTTGAAATGTTTAAACTCTTCAATTTGTAAAATTGCCAGCTACAGGTACCACGATATGAGAATATGTGAGGCACTCATTATACACCATCTCTAACCACAATAAATGTCTTGACATATTAAGAATCCTTATTCTGAACACTAGTAGATACTTCTTAACTTTTTAGAATTGTAATTAATAGTTGTTTACATTTTAAGGTGGGTTTCTAGGTACTTAAAATTATTTTTTGTTACATAGTTTCTACCCCGGGTGAGGTCGATTTTGTGAATGATTAGCAGAAGACTTTGAAAACATTCAATGATCCTTTCATTCAAAGTGACTGGAGAACCTTTAAAAAGAACCATTTACATCCTTTTCAGGGAAATTACTATGCTTTTCCAGGGGAGAGAGCATTGTAGACGAAAATTACTTTTTGCAGTATATTATCCATGGCGGGCCCTGCTCTAGAGCATGCTACAACCACTACTCTCACTGGCTTTCAAATAGGCTGTGTTTCACTCCTGTTTTATGTCTTCTGGTTTACATTATTTTAACAGTACAATATACATGACTAGTGTAGAAAAGTGCAATTCTCTTTTACCAATCTTGAGAATCATGAGAAGTTCCTATTAATTATTTTCTGTTTATGTCTTGTGTTTTAATGCTAATTTGAGAAACTGTCCAAGTCTCAGATATCTTATAGCGTGCCTTAGATCATATACATATAATGAAAATGACTTCAGAGAAAAGCTTTTCATATTCCATTATTATTCTAGGGAATTGGGTAAAAATTTCACAGGCTTAAGGGGATAACATATCCTGGGGAAATAATATCCTAGGAACTTCAATTGGGGATAATAAGTCGTGGGACCGTTACCAATTTACTTCGGGCTATTTCAGAAAATGCCAAAAAATAATGCTATCTGACAGCTATTGAAATGACAAGAATTTTGGGCAGTATATATATCAAAATTCTTTATTATTTCAGCATTTTTTTGAGATAAGCGAAGCCTTATACACCCTGCCAGGTTTCTTTTTGAATTCTCTCTAACAGATTCGGGAAGTTTTGCAATACATTTTTGACCTAACAACTTGTATTTATTGGGATTTTAAGTTGTTTGTTGTTAGTCAATATCGTCTCTGACGTAATCAAAAATTAATTCAATTCTTTTATACTCATTTTGAATTTGGTTTTGTTTTTTCATTTTGATTGTATAATACAGCGTGTCCTTAAAAAAACGGAACGTTTTGAATAAATTGTAAACAATTTATAAATTTATTACTTAACCTAATTATTACATATAAATTCAATTACTGTAGAAAAGCAATTAAATTTGTAATAATCAAAAAAACAACTAGGATTATGACTTAACCCTATTTGGACTGGGCTTTTTTGAGTGCTCTAAGACTAGGGGGGAATGTGCCCCCATCTTTAAAAATGAAGTAATTTAGATATAAACCGGCAGAGTTAAAAGACCTCCATAGGATCTACAAGAAAAATTAAAAAAAGTACCCCTTGGTTCAATATTTTGCCTAGGTCAGCACTGTTTTGTGATGACGTCATTATAAATACATAAAAAC
>JAUKPT010005323.1:0-10501 GCA_032273505.1 Nanomia bijuga | reverse complement strand
CATAATTACACTATCAATATATATATTTTTGGAAAGCTCGTAAAAAACTGTTTTAATTTCCAAAAAATCTCATTTTTAATAAAAAAATTGATTTTTAGGTTTATTGCTACCTTAAAATGATCAGAGTAATCATTTCTTTCGATTTCACTTGGTAATAGCAGTAATAGCAAAAGTTGCTGAAGTCCATTAGCATTTTTCAATTTTCATTGGTCCATTCTGAGAAATAGACCATCACACAGTTTTTAAGATGCACCTAATTCAACATGATCATGTATTCAAATCATGGTAGCAAAAATTGCTGAATCAACCCCCTGTCAGAGCCTTGACTGTTACTGCCTAATTTGCTCTCAAGCACTACTTGTGAACACTTCCCTCAGACTTGACGTGAAACAATTAGATTTGAAGATATCACTTCATCACCCAATTAGCCCTATTAAAAAGAATTAAGTTAAAGAATATTTAGTATAAACAATTTGAGGGTTACGTTTTGGTGTCAGTTGTATTCTGGCTAACTTTTAGCAGCATATAAAATCATGAAAAGTTCTTGATGAGAAAACAGTTCAATCCTTCAATAAATAAAAAAAATTCTGCGATGCATATCATGCCAGAAATCTTAAGTAACCTCAAGCAAAATTTACCATTTGCCTGGCTAAAAAAAGAAGAAATGTGGGTTTGGTATCAATACTTAAAAGCTATTGTAAGCTGTTGTAAAATTTTTGCAGCAATCAATGTCATGGTTCGAACACAAAATCCCCCCCCCCTCACCCATTTTTTTTTGGGGGGGCTAACAGCAAAATTCTCTAGCCCCCAGATAAAAAAATATTTTCTTGAATATGTTTAGGGGGACCACCCATCATAGGTGGGGGGACCTCAAATATCTCATGAAATTCCGGGGGATGGTTATTGTTTATCCACAAAAATTTGTTTAGGCATCATAATATCTGTTGTATTATTTTCATAGGTATGTCTTTGGATAAGAAAAAGAGGCATAGTGACATTTAAACTAAACCGCTGTTTCAGCGAGTGAGGTATAAGTGGGGGGACCTCTTTGCATGATGTATTCTTTGGGGGGACCTATTTGTTGGGGGGGACCACACAGTGTGAAAATAGTGGGGGACCTAGATAAGTGGGGGGACCAAATTTTAGTAGGGGGACCTCAAACCCTGGTCCGAACCCTGATACTCTAATTTCTAAACGACAACGACGGACGAACTCTCTAAATCTGAATTTCGTTTGACAATGTTTTTATATAAACAAATAAATCCTTTGATATCTTTTATTGTCTTGGGATTTGAATGGAATAATGCATTCGAATCTTCCATTTAAAGGGAGGGATGACGATTAGCGCTGATGAAATTGATGAAATTGAGGAAGAAAAATACTTTGTCCGGGTAATAAACGGTTACTAACTTCTTTATGAGAAGAAAATTTCGCGGGTTGAAACTTTCGCGATTTTCGCAATTTTTGCTATTCTCGCGAAAGTTATCACCAGGTAAGAAAGTACAATCAAAAGTTTTAATCAAAATTTCGGTAGGTTTTTGCAAAAATAATTTTAAATGATTTCTTCATTCAATAACAATTACTGTTATACAAGAGCGAGCTGCGAATTCAAGAGATCCTCCTCGATTTCTCATTCATCAAGCAGAAGCAGCCATAACAAATGAAGGATTAGCTGAAATGCCGAGGTATACGAGTACACAAAGAACTATTGAAAGAAAGAGAAAAAGGGATGAAAATAACGTGATAAATCCACGAAATGTTGCAGACATCGATATTCCAAATGAACTTAGAGAGTGTTTGGATATTCATTTATTGATTTATTGATTTATTTCTTTTTCAGCATGTAGAACATTGTACACTAGAATAATAAGATACTTGATGTTGCTACAAGGAGTTCTTCATGTTCTACACGCTTACATTGGTTGACTGATCGTCTGATGTCAGACATTGATATCAAGTGCCCCATTTCTGGCTGTGACTATTCTACTGGTTGCCTTCCCAAAGCCGTTGCAGTGGTCTTTTTGAGCACCCATGCAATATCTCATAGTCAGCAGCCTACTGCAAGTAGAGCATCCTCTGGCCCAAAATTGAATAGGCCAAAGGTGTCTCTTGGCATATACATGGAAGATTGAAACTTGTTTGTGCGGAAGTGGAAAGTTTTTCTGTCTGGGTCTGGGATCAGTGAGGAGTTTGCACTTGCCCAACTATTTCAGTGTGCCGATGATGCCCTCAGCGACTCCCTTTTGAAAGTTGATCCCAATATTACCGACCAACCTCTCTCAATGGTTATGGACATCATGAAGACACTTGCTGTTGTGCCAGTTGCTATTGGCGTCATTCGGGCCGACTGACTGGAGATGAAACAGAAGCGCGACGAGCCGTTTCATGCATTTGCGTCACGAGTCCGTGGGAAAGCTGAAAATTGCGAGTTATTTGCTTCTACACAGTACCAATGTGGACAAACGAACTCGGTGGACTACACTGATCACATGATGCGGGATGTTTTGATAGCTGACATATATGATCCCGACATAAGGCGCGAAGTACTTGGTCTGGATGGAATCTCTACTCGACCAATCAATGATGTTGTGTCCCTGCTGGAGAAGAAAGAGATGGCCAGAGACGCGAATCTGTCGAGATGTGGATCCACTGCTGTTGCATGAGGGCTAGACTCTAATTCGCAGAGCTCAACCAAGGTTAGTGACCCCCCTTCTGGATTTCGAGAACCAAGTGCATCTCAGAAAGCTCAACGTGTCACATGCAAACAGTGTAATTCACAATCCTGTCCTTATTCTAAAGGTGCCAAAGGGTGGAACACTAAGCCCCATGCTGTCTGTCGTGATTGTTTCAGACCCCGTCGTCCTAGAGGCAAAGGTGAGAGTTCTTCGTCTACAGTTTCATCTATTGTTAGTGATGGCCTTGATGTTGTTGCTCAGGTATCTTCTATTTCACCTATTGTTGATGGAGGAGAGACAATTGTTTCCCAATCAGTGTCTCCATCTCATGCAGATATTCATCATGTCAAGCTTGACCACCATATCTTCTCATCAGGGGATTGGCATCGTGCGAAGTTTCTTGATAATCCAACCATTGAGTTAGAGTTGTCTGTTAAGAAGTGTGACTGCAAACCACTGTCTTTACCTGTGCCGTTGGTTTCTCCTGCTGGTGTCACTGCCAAGCTCGACACTATGTCAGCTGCAAAAAAGTCAGAAATTGTCATTTCTGGTGCCGTTCTAGCTAGACTTCAGGCAACACTGAAGGATGGTAGGACTACGTCATGCTCGACTATGGTGTATGTCAGCCCATCTGCTGAAGGTTTCTTTCTTTCTTTGGAGGCTATGCTGTATCTTGGAATGATTACACCCGAGTCCGATTTCTATCCTTCTACATTAAGGGACATGGACCATGCCCAGTTGTCTGCCAAGAATTGTTCTTAAACAAGTGACAGAGACAAGTGCTCTGCAGAAAACTGTTCTTGCACTTCTCGCAGTCAAGTGCCTTGTCGACCTTCGTGTTTACCTTTCTCACCGGATCCAGAAAACAATAGTCTCATGCGAGAGTGGTTGCTGAAAAGATTTGGTTCGTCGACCTTTAACACTTGCACACGACAACCATTGCCTGCCATCGATAAGGGTCCTCCTCTCCAGCTCCACGTGGATCCCTTAGCTAAGCCCAAGGCCTGCCATACACCCGCACCCATCCCGTTGCATTGGCAAGAACAAGTTAATTCAGATCTCCTACGATATGAAACACTGGGTGTAATTGAGAAGGTCCCCTATGGTGAGCCGGTGGAGTGGTGTCACCGGATGGTTATTAGAAGGAAACATGATGGCAGTCCTCGTAGAACAGTAGATCTTTCTCCCCTCAACAAACACTGCAAGAGGGAAACTTTTTCTTCTGAATCTCCATTTCATACAGCTCGCCGCATACTCAAAGATACATGGAAGACAGTAACTGATGCCTGGAAGGCTTCCACGGTATTGAGATTCGTGAGTGTGACAGACCTTTGACAACCTTTATCACTTCAGATATAAGCGTGCTCCTCAAGGTTATGTCCCTTCGGGTGATGGTTTTAATAGGCGGATTGATGAGATTCTTACTGATTTCAACGACAAGGAACGGTGTATTGATGATATCTGTCATTTTGACAATGATCTTGAACAACATTGGTGGAGAACCATTGATCTCTTGATTTCTCTCGGTGAGGCAGGTTTTGTGATCAACCCAGATAAATTCCAGTTTGCTCAACAGACTGTTGAATTTGCTGGTTTTCGTATCACTCCATCTTCTACAGAGCCTCTGCCTAAGTATCTTGATGCCATCCGGGATTTTCTAACGCCAAAAAACACTTCGGATATTAGAAGTTGGTTTGGACTTGTCAATCAGGTTTCCAATTATGCTCAGCTCCGCGATCTCATGGCTCCTTTTAAGCCTTTCCTTAGTCCACGTTGTCCCTTTTCTTGGAATGAAGAGCTTCAAGTTGCTTATCATACAGGCTATTTGTGAGGGTGCTGAGATTTTCGATGTCACTAAACGCACTTGCCTACGTCCTGATTGGTCAAAGAAAGGTCTTGGCTATTTCTTGTCACAGAAACATTGTCCTTGTCAATTGAATCACTCTGGGTGTTGTGACGACAGCTGGAAGGTAACTTTAGTGGGAAAACGCTTTATAAGAGGACTAGAACTAAGGTATGCACCTGTGGAGGGAGAAAGTCTTGCTTTGGTTTGGGCTCTGGAGCAATCGAGATACTTTACTCTGGGATGTGACGATCTTCTTGTTGTCACGGATCACAAACCTCTGAATAAGATATTTGGTGATCGTACTTTGGATGAGATAAATAACTCTCGGATGTTTCGCCTTAATTAAAGGACTTTGCCATGGCGCTTTGATATTATTCATATGCCTGGGAAGTCCAATGCTGCGGCTGATGCCACTTCTCGATAACCTTGTGAACCCTCTTCTGAGTATGTCTCTTTACTCTCACAAGAAGATGAGAATGAACTGGCCTTTGTTGCCTCCATATCTCGAAATGTTTCTGAGTTGATCACAATACCTTGGGAGCGTCTTGTGTCTGAAACAGCTGGTGATGCTGTGCTGACTCGTCTCATGGAGCAATTGGATGTTGGGTTTCCTGATACCCTTCAAGAGCTGGATCCAATTTTGCACCCCTATTTCAGGATTAGAGACTCTCTATTTATTGTTGATGGCGTGGTAATGTGTAATGATAGGGTTATTGTTCCAGAGAGCTTGAGGAATGATGTTCTTCATATTCTTCACAGCGCACATTAGGGTGTGTCATCCATGGAGTCTCGGGCACAGTGCCTTCTATACTGGCCAAGGATTCACTCAGATATTGTTAGTCGGCGTAATAATTGCTCTCATTGTTGCCGCGATGCTCCTTCCAATGCATCTTTACCTCTAAAAACTGCTGACATACCATCAACTCCTTTTGAGTCTTTGCTGATTATTTTGATGTGTCTAACTTGTTGTTGGAGATATCTGGCTGGGTTGAGGTCTTTTCGTCATCTAGAGGATCTTCCAATTCTGGCGCGAGCGGTCTTCAATCTCACCTCCGATCACTTTTTGGTACCTTTGGAGTCCCAGAAAAGATTTCATCTGATGGTGGTTCTGAGTTTGCTGCATCCAGTACGAAAGAACTCTTTGAGAAATGGGGAGTTGACCACAGAGCATCTTCTGCTTACTTTCCGCAATCAAACGGCAGGGCTGAGGTGGCTGTCAAGAAAGTTAAGAGATTCATTGGCACATGCGTTAGTCCTTCTGGCAGCTTGAATACTGACAGGTTTCTTCAGGGAATGCTTCAGTTGCGAAACACGCCTGATCCAGATTGCAAGCTCTCGCCTGCGCAGATTCTTTTCGGTCGACTTTTGCGGGATGCATTTTCGTTTGTGAATCGGGTTGATAAATTTCGGAATGAGGCCATTTCACCTGTTTGGCAGGATGCATGGAGTTCAAAAGAGGAAGCACTGTGCACTAGATTTGTGCGTTCTTTTGAAACCTTGGGTGAGAAAACTCGGGCATTGCCTGATCTTTTTGTGGGTGATCGAATTTTTATCCAGAATCAGACAGGGCCACATCCCAAGAAATGGGATAGGTCTGGTTTTGTCATGGAACTGCTAGATAATGATCAGTATGTGATCAAGGTGGATGGGACAGGTCGCCTTTCCATTCGGAATAGACGTTTTCTCAAGAAATATACTCTTCCCGTTCCCCTGAGCAACCCTGTTGAACCAACTAATTATCCTTTGATTTCCGACATATTGGTGCCGAGAGAGCGAACAGCTGATCCTGTTCCCACAAACTGCGATTCAGAGTTTGGCCCAGTCTCGCATGCAGAGGGTAATGATGAAGTCAGCCAAGTGGACCTGCCATCAATTCCTGACCCTGTTGTGACACTTCCTCATGATTGGTTGGGTATAGGAACCCCTTCGGATAGTTGCGAGTCGACAGTCAATTCAGATACGCCAGCTAGTCAAATGCGCCCCAAACGTGACCGTGCGGCTCCCAAAAGATACGTCCCCGAAACTGGTGCATGGGAGTAGTCGCCGTGCAGCTTTGAGTTTGACTCCGTCAAACTCTGGGGGATGTTTGGATATTCATTTATTGATTTATTGATTTATTGATTTATTTCTTTTTCAGAATGTAGAACATTGTACACTAGATATTTGATGTTGTTACAAGGAGTTTTTCTTCACAGCCATATTCTTCTAAACTACTTTTTGGCTAATTCCTGGTCCACGAGGGGATGCTAAAGGGAGTGTTATACTGTTGGAAACTTCATTGTAAAATTCTGAAGCTCCTTGCTCGTGTACATTACCACTACAACAAATTATCGTTCCCAGACTGTTTCATCACTGGTTCATTTTAAAATCCTTTTTAAATCTGTATGAATTTCACCGATTTTAAACAAGAAGAATTTTTGCCGGACCACAAATCTTTTTACTATTTTTTTACTATTCTCG
Source organism: Nanomia bijuga (assembly GCA_032273505.1). Taxonomy (NCBI): domain Eukaryota; kingdom Metazoa; phylum Cnidaria; class Hydrozoa; order Siphonophorae; family Agalmatidae; genus Nanomia; species Nanomia bijuga. The sequence goes on along the minus strand of JAUKPT010005323.1, from coordinate 3,520 downwards.
CCGAGAAATCACTTTAAATTTTAGCATTTGCCAATTGAAATTAGGCTTTTGTCGACTAAACAAAAAAATTGTTGAAACCCAATAAATAATTTCAGTTCTTTATGATCACTCTTAGTTCGGTATATCTGTGAAAAATCACGCTCTTAAATAATTTCTTTCTATCCTGTTCAAGAATTCTATTTACCTGATCCAATTTTCAGAGGAAATCGTCTGGGACATAGAAGAAGAAAATTATATGATCACAGGTAGAAATTCCTCCTTGGAGACTCGCGGTGCCATGAGGAATATTCGCATACCTCTCGGAATAATCTTCATTATCTGCAATTCTAATGGCGTATTTTTGGGAATGTCTCAGAATGTCAGTTGCCTAATTTTTTTACATCAACTCCAATTTTCATGTAGATGTAACAAGACCTTTTAGTATGAGCCGCCTACTTACCTATGCATCAAACATTGCATGTATTCGATAATAATACTTGTATTGATAGTCGGGATTATCGGTGAATTTGCAGTTTCATTGGTTAAAAATAACATCATGAGGAATCTGATTGGTTCACAGTAAAAATCTTATCATAAAATTAAGTTTTAACAAAACATCAAATACTGACATCGTTGAAATCACCCGATAAGATTTTTGATGTTATTTTGAACCAATCAGACAACACATTTATCTATAATTTGTAGACAGACCATTTGAATCATGTATTGATTGTCGTCTTATTAATATTGTCAATAAATACGCAACAGGGGAAGAGATTAGCAAGTTATGAGAACAATTTGATAAAGCATCTCTTCATACGATGAAGTCTAGTTTTCGTGAAATTGTTTTTTTGTTTGCAATATACTGGGTTGTTTACAATAAGGTTAAAGGTTCTGATTGCTGATGGTGAGTTATTTGTAGTTTCGGCTATTTCATTATGATGGTTGGGACAATTGTGAATGTTATGGTGTCCCTGAAATTGATAATATTTCATTTTTGTTATCTAAATTTTGTTTATGAAGCAGGGCATTTTGTGATAATGTTAAAAGTTGAAAAGGCTCCATTATTAGATTCTGATAACTTTTCTGTGAAATTGTTTTATTCTATGATCTTCAGTTTTTAACTATAATCGATAGGTTATTGGATGATGAGAGGGACAATGATTAATTCGATTAATTTCTGCAACATTTTTGCAATATTCATTTTTCATATCTACTTTTATAAGGTTCAAAAGGTTTTATTAAAATAATCTGATAATCTTTGGGTCAAAAGAGTCCGTAATAAAACGGAAAAGTAGTCAAAAAGCCACAAAAAGCCACAAAAAGCCACCAAAAAGCCACCAAAAAGCCACAAAAAGCCACAAAAAAAAACACAAAAAGCCATTAAAAGCCAAAAAAAGCCAAAAGCCGAACAAATTGACAAAAATCTAATCAATCATTCATGAGATTTGTCAAACCAATGAAAGAATGGTCAGAATTATATGAAACATTGTACAGCTACTGTATACGACAATGGATTTTCAAAAATACTTCTTTTAAAAATCATTGACCAAAACTTAATCAGTTATTCATGAGATTTGTAAAAATATGATTAGAGCAATGTTGTGTTCAATCTTTGTGAAATTGATTAGTTTTCAAAAAATATTTACGACAAGGTAGATGAAAATCGGATAACTGTTCCTGAAAATAGTATCATACGGTTTTAGATTTTCGCTGTATTCTTTCTGTGGTTTTCACTGTCTGAAAAATCATGACAATTTGATGTATTAAGTTTTCTTCGAGTACCTCAGCTAAAGATTAAAAACTTGTGTTAAAAGATGTCTGGAGAAAAATGTTTTAGAATGTTATTATACTATATTTGCATATATTACTCATGGTACTTGGGGCATGTATAAGTATATTGGTGCACTTTTATTTAAAATAAAAAAAACTATGAGAATCAGAAGTATCGTATCTTCTAGAATATTTTTAACTAATATACGTGTTCAGACAAAGCCCACTAATTTAAATCCGCTTTACAAAACTGCAAAAAAAAATTAATTGTCGGCAAACTATAGACAAACTAGGTCGCAGTCACATCAACAATCTTATTGGTTGCTTTCGAAATGTCACCAATTGATATTTTGTTAAATCTAAAAATGATCAAAATATTTGTTGATAAACCAATCATATTTTTCATGATTTGATTGGTTGGAAATCAAATGGTTAAATTTGCCATAGTTTCAAGACAATCCCTGAGCTAATTTTGATTGCGGAAGGTTTGGTTCCCGGTGACGACTTCTTGTTTAAAACAAATATGTGCAGTTGAATTATTTTATCCCTTGATTGTGATTGTCCTGATAAATTGAGATTTTGTTCACAATCAAAATTGTGCGATAGAAATATCATCAATTAAGAATTTGAAAGAAACACAGGTTCAACCTTTATTTTTTAAAGACGTCATCAGATTCAAAAGCACGTGTTTATATAAAAAATGAGATGAGTGGTTCACCAAAGGTTTGTGGTGACTTTTGGTGACATAAGGGGGAGCGGGATAGGCACGAATGGTGATGTTACCACCATATTCTCTCTTTTGTATGTACCACTAATGTGGCGTAGCGAGTACACAAGCATAACCGGTGTTTCTAGCCGCACGGCGCAGACCAATTGTTTTAAAGGAATTTAATATGGGTAGGATAGGATTTGTGTTTTTTAGAATATATGTAGGTCGGATAGAATTTCCAATGAAAATCGTGTTGAGTCGGACACGGACTTCTAGAATACACGGACGGGAAACTCCCAAACCACGATGAAAAATGTGAAGATCGATTGGGCATTTTTTCAATAACTTTAGCAAAGATTGATGAATTCTTCTCAATTTTGAATAATCTATTGGAGATTGATATTAATAGATCTTTTTTTAATTTGGTCCCTTTGCAGGGCTAAAATTAGTGACCCCCAAAACAACCTCAGAACTTCACATTTCTAGTTTTTCAAAGAATTGGAGTAGAAAACCAAAATGATCATTTCAAGATACTAATAGTATAACTGGGAATATAGAATAATATTTAGACCATATGGGCATAATTCTGTTGTGATTTAGAATCAACATAATTGGAATTATAATCGCCATTTAATTTCTTATTTGCTGCAAATTAGAATTTTTATTGGACAATTTTCCTCAAATGCATGAAAATGGACGTTTTGACCCCTGTTTTCGACCCTTATCCCCCATTTCCCCCAGTTTAATATGCCAATTTCATGTCATAGTACATCTATGATATATAGTTTGCTAAATAAACATTAGTTAAAGTTGTTTACTACCATTTTGAGTCTTTAAAGAAGAAAATTCCATGTAGTATTCCAATTGTGTTTATTCTGATCCCCATTTTGCCCCAAAATGGGGTTAGATGACAACAGAATTATGCCCATTTGGTCTAAATATCATTCCATATTCCTAATTATAGTGATAGTAAAAAGATTTTTGAAAATCGTGGATCTGCGGGAACATTTAAAAAAATGCCTCATTTTCGTGCACTTTTGATTCCGTCTGAGCAGCTCT
>JAUKPT010005322.1:0-10501 GCA_032273505.1 Nanomia bijuga | reverse complement strand
CATATTTCAATTATATCTTGTTAGGAAATATTTGTAGTGATTATCTAGAAGGAAGATTTGGGTGGTATCGCCAACTTTGCGGTGGTAACTATTACAACGCTGTAACCCAATTTCTTCAAGCAGAAAAAACTATTCGGTTGAAATCATTGATAGATATGGGATATGATATGAGTCATATAAAGGAAATATTCAAAGAGGCTCAACAAACTTTATCATCAAAAGAATCGGAAGAAAAAAAATTGTTTACTGAAGAAGTTTCTGATTTCAGTTTTGATAAGAACTTAATGGTAGAATCAGAAGAAAGTGCTGTATACTATGTGGCCGGGTATATTGCTAAGTGTCTCATAAAAAAGACTAAGTGCATCGAATGCATCAAAACTATTTCACCAGGAAGACAGGAACTTTATTTAGAACCAGATAAAGATACCATTCGTGAAAAAGATGGGTTTACCGCTTTAGCTAGCAGAGGAGGCTTATTGAAACCCTCTGATTACATTTTCCTTGCTTCTCTCCATGCATCGTCTCTTCACCATTTTATTTTCAATGATTCTGACCATCGGAGCTCATTACTTAAATGTCATAATCCACGAACAGTATTCATTGGTACTTTTGTGGCACTTGCAGAAGAAGATGAATGTGCTTCAAAGCTTTTGGAAATAAAATGTAATTTGGGACATTCTCATAGAAATAACATTAGTAGAATTGCATTTACTATGTTTAACGTTAATGCGAAAAACTACGTAGAAGAGGTTAGAAATGATTTAAGACGATCGAAAAAAGATAGAGCAGGTCAGAAAAAGTCGAAAGCAAAACGAAAGATCGACAAGTTACAAAGCTTATAACATTTTATTATATTTACGACTTTCATATCAATGTATAATCTTGTTTGTTTATGTTTTCATTCATATCGTTTTAAAAAGGAAAGAAAAAAGGTGAAAAAGTGTAACGCATCAAAAAAATGTTGTTCAATTAGGTATGATAATAAGGTATTATGATTTGCAATTTGCTCTTTGATAAGTTTTGTAAATTTTGGCCCTTTATGACCACTAGAACCCTCTTTTTGACACTTTGTCATCATTCGTGAATAATTAATGAGGTTCTCATCAATCCTAAAATAACATAGTATTTTAGTGCAATATCCTAGAAATGAAAATAGCAGTCTTAAGTTATGTCAATTTCCTTTGATTTTACTATTTAAGCTATATTCATTACATTTCTACCTACTATTGTCGGCCTACTAAGGTACACCTTGAAAACTAGTGCCGTGTCCATGTGTATAAGTGGTTCATGTCTTATTTTGTCACCTTTTTTCTTTTACTTGTTTATTTAAAGGAGAAGCACCCAGAACAGCTAGACTGATCGTTCTGATCATTACTCAGAATTGTAAAAAAAATTTTCTCTTATAGTTTGAGGTTGTATTTATAATTTTGAATGAAATATATATATCTTATCTTATCTTATCTTATCTTATAACTTATAGCCAGATGATATAGGAATAATTTACTAAAAAACGCATGCCAGAACCTCTTTTTGTTCCAAATATATATGTGATGATGTGGAGTAACCATAGTCTCAATAACAGAAATCTTGCATTTTCTACACAATTTCGTTACCCACGGGACGGGGGTACGGGGGTACGAATCAATTCACTCCGCCAATATGGTCTAAGTTTAGTTCACATAGTTATTGACTGGCGAGAAGATCAAATAATGAAACACGCTAAATGGCAAGATGCATTTTTATTCTGTTTCCAGATGCCTAAATAAGAAAAATACATTTTGACTAGCTAAATAAATACTTATAAATCACATACACGCCACTCGTACATGGAACCTATCCTAATTGATCTTAGTATTACTATATAATAAAAAGTAAAAAGAGTTTTTATCGGAAAGACAAAAAGTTACTATATCGATTGTTATATTCAGGATTGATTTCTTATCTGAAATGATGTTTCATTAAAATGGATATCGCCTATTATTTAGAAACGAACAAAAAGATAAACATCCCGACCTATGGGTGGTGACAAACGTTGACCTGGAAAAAATTTGCAGGGTTACAACAAATTCAACCAGGTGCCAAAACCCTACGCATTAAATGGTGAAAAGGTTTTTTTTCTCTCAATAAAACCCTCGAACTATTATATTAATAAAATATCTCGGGTTTTGTCTCGTGAAATCGGCTGCAAGCATCAAAGGAATTAAAGTTGCCTTAAGGTCAAGCTGCATAATTCTTCTGTTCCTATAAAATGCTTCAAAATAATGATCGGGTTTTTGATATCCATAAAATATGTCAAAGTGCACTGGACGCAACGCATGATATTGTATTTTTGATGAATTTGGGAAATAATAATAAAACGAATTATTTGAAACGGGAAAAGGCATTTATATAATCAAATATGCAAAAAGTGTTCTTGAAATGGTCGTCAACAAAAAACGAAAGTTGATTGGTCAAGCAAAAAAAGTGTCTTCTTTACTCGCAAAAAAATATGGTAGTTATGCAAAATATGTTACCTTCAAACACAATCATAACATAAACATGATATAATATGGCATAGCGCACACTTTTTACGCGATCCAAAGGCTCGACGATCACGCTAAAGAATTTTACGCTCTCTTTGCGCGATGATCGCGACCGATTTGATCAAGCTACACTGACAGGCCTATGGATACAGAACATAAACTGATATCGATCATAGTGAAATGGACGGGAATCATATATTCCCTAAAAGGCTATAGTTGGTGTTTCTGCGACTATCTTCTTTTTGTTCCTGCTAAATTTAATAGTTGTGTTGAATGTCGGAGGAATGGATGAAAAAGAATAAAAGAGATGTTCGATAATTTCTAAGTAGCTAATAACCATCATATATTCTTTGTGCACTGAACGGGGCATATAATATTTCGATATAGGAATTACCAATCAACCTGAACTGAAATGCGAATAAAGATTTGGCTGCCACGTCTTAGGTCAAACACAGTTATGCAACTATAGCAACTGTTTCTGTAAATAAAGGCTAAAGTGTGTCGGAGGAATGGATAATGACAATAATCAACAAATACCTCTATCAAAGTGCACATCATATCCGAGCAGTGTATATCTTTTCAAAATGCAAATAGGAAATTTTTAGGTTAAAGTGGCGTGGCCTTGATCAATTAGAAAAATATATGAAAAATATATCGGCCGTGCTAATGAAAATGTTGCTCACGCCTCAAATTGCATGGAACATCCGATAGTTTTACGTATTTCAAAATAAAAATAAATTTTTAAAGTAGATGAGTTGATATGACCTTAACTGACTAGCGATTTTGAAATTTGATAATTTTTCTAATAGTCTTTTATTAGGTGAATTGAAATTCCGAACAGTCTATTTCATTAAAATGAAAACGCAATTTAGAGTTTTGTATAATTTAGTGAATAATTGAGGATGTAAGACGATTTCAAAAACGAGAAATTGATGAAAAGTAGAGTGGTACATTGTCATTCCAGGTCATCAAGTATATCCAGTAAAATCCATTATATGCTCGGCAGAAAACTTAAAATCTTTTCAAATTGCAGACAAAGAAAAGAGATCAGCTTTTAAACTGGTCATCAGAAGATGAAGATTTTAGTTGTATTGAATGTCGGAAAATGGTGGAGGTATATCTAATGAAACATAACATATTAAAACATAGTGAAATGGACAGGAATCATATATTGCCTGAAAGGCTCTACTTGTTGTTTCTTCCTTCTGTTTCTGGTAAAGATTCACTGTCAGAACAAAGTGAGTCATGTGACTCAAAATTAGTTAGGTCACGGAGCAGAGATTACTAACTTTTTCGAGTCGTACTGACTCACTTTTTTAAGTCAATCAGACTCACTTTATTGAGTCCTGCTGACTTAAATTCCTGACTCATCACAACAAAAGTGAGTCCACTTGACGATATAGTGATTCAAACATCTTAACTCATCGTCATGAGTCACAAGACTCATGGCATAAGTCGCTCATTCATTTAAGTCTAGCATGACTTAATTATGTAAGTCATCAGGACTCACTTTGTTCTGGCAGTGTTACTACTAAAAAAACTACAAGACCACATATTACAGGTCGTGTCTTTAATGTAGTCAGAAAGGTTTATGCCAACAACATAGCTTGCATTAAAGCAGACAATCATAAAACTGACTTTTTTAGATTGGGTAGAGGAGTAAGACAAGATTGTGTTTTAAGTCCTCTCTTATTTAATATCTTCATCTCAGACCTAATCAAAGAACTGGATCACAACAATGGAAAACTGCAGATGATATTATCTTATTGGCAGATTCTGAGTACAATCCGATTTTGCTCTACCTGAGCGACTTTTTGAGCTGTCTCAAATTGCCTTACACCAATCCAATTGAAAACATACAGATTTTAATGTACAGACATATTCTTGAAGTACAAAAATAGGTGATAAATATAGGGGTACTTTTAGAACTAGGGAAGATCCCACTTTCTTTACATTCTATATAGCTCTCTATTAAAAACCGGGACAGAGTAAGAAAAGGCTATCAAATGTACTCTTAACTACGTCATTCAGGGAAGCAGTAAAAAAACAACTATACTGGGTATCTTCGATTAAATCTGTCTTAGAAGAGAATGAAATGCTAAACTTTTACCAAATACATGATGGCAATACTTGTTTACACAAGACGGTTTTTCAACGCCTATCAGACCAATTTCATCAACGTTCTTTTGGAAAAATCAGAAATGATAGATGCAAATTATGGACCTATGCAATCTATAAATCTGAAATAGGTCTTGAAAAATATCTAGTGAGTACAAATAATACCGACAAAAGAACAATAGTCACAGGATTTGGACTCTTAAATCACGACCTTGAAATCGAAAGAGGCGGACACCGAAATATCCCTAAGGAATTTCGCTTCTGTCCTTTCTGCCCCGGGTCCGCTGAAACCGAATTACATTTTTTATTCCACTTATAGTACAGTCCCTCAAGTTAAGTGTGTTTCTACTCAAAAAACATAGAAATGTCTCGTAGATTTTCTCTTAATAAACCTTACGTATTATTAATCAACAACTACGCTATTTATTATCAAAAAGGGACCAGGGAACAGTGCGTTTTATAGTACAGATTACGTCCTGCTTTATCAGGACGAAATATCAAGAACAACAAGTAAAGAACGTAGACTTATGTTTGTCTCCCACCTGTGTTTCAAAAAAAAAAAAAAAATAAATAAATAAATAAATAAATAAAATAAATAAATAAATAAAATAAATATATATATATATATACAAGTGTATGTTAACCTTGACGATGATAGCAGTTTGTTATCGAAAATTCGGTTATTTTTGTTTGTATTGATAATATAATTTTATGGAGTCGACTAAACTTCTTGTTATAATTTTCATTATATATATATTTGGGATCAGCTGTAATGCTGACAGGTACGTCATCCACAGTATGTGTGTCTCTCCTCTCATCTAGATGAGCTACAACCATTGGTGTCCTTAGATCTGACATCATCTCAATTAACGTCTATACTGACTGAAAATACCATAATTATCGTAATAAAACAAGAGTCAGAAACAAACCCATACAAAATGAAATATAAATATAAATATAGACATTAATATAAAACATAATATGGTCTATAAAATATATAGATAGTTGTGTAAGTGATACATAGACTGTCCTTAAAGCTTAGCACTAACACATAATTTTCAAAGAGTGACCCCATCATTTTCAGTCAGTTCCTGCCCTTGAGAAATTGTGGGAAATTGCAGGAATTAGCAAGAAATGGCGGGAAACGGCAGGAAGTTGACAAAAAATGTTGGAGTATCCATTTTTTTTTTTTGGGGGGGGGGGACCTATCTTACTTCTTCCTAATCTCCCATGCCCTCCAACTTTAGCTCACACTTTGATATTTCACAATATTTTAAAATATTTAGAGATTATAGTGATATCAATGATGGATCATTTAAATTCAATTTAAGCAATTTGAGTGACAATACTTCAAATTTTCTCTTCGATAATTGTCAGATACTTAAATGTATATTTGACCATTTAGAGAATGGCAATACTAACACTAAAGTAAAAAAATGTCAATCTGCTGTTATGTCATAGCAAGCTATGTTTAAACGACAATACCAGTTACAACACTAATTTGATGTATGCTAAGTCACGTCATGCAGTAAATAACCATGACAAATCGTCATACTGAAGGTAGTGCTGTTTGGTTATGAAAATAATTGTCACAATATCTATGTTGTGACGACTTGTAACGAGCAAGCTACAAAGTATTCCTCGCATTCAGCATGTTAGACCTAACTCGAATCGATTGATGGTCAACATTGTAAAAAACAGGATGTGCTTAGAATATAATGAATGCTGATTTATGCATTCAAATAAAGTTATTTTTCTAATATCTTTCTCACAGAATTCCTGTGAATCGTTTGTGTAGGAAAGTAATTCGTTTTCTTGAGTCACCTAGATTATCTTCCTCATTTTGATGTTTTTCTAGAAATATTTTCAGAGTCTTTGTCACAAAAATCACTTTTCATCACAGATTTCTCACAAAAATTTTAGTAACTCTTGGTAAAATTAGAATGATAAAAATTTAGTATTTTATTACAGTACATATTTTCTAATAATTTTGCTTTTTGAACAATTCAGGAGATTCAGCTAACTAGTTCAAAATTTCGGTGATTTTTCAGGGATTTATAAGAAAATTCTTAGTATTCTATACCATTTTTAGTGGAAAGGTGCTAAACAAATAAAACAATTTCTATGGTTCAAAATTAGTTTGCATGGCACGATTCAAAATACAATAAATTAAAACTTAGAAAAAATTAAAGATCTCATATACTTGTCATCTATAACTGAACCAAATCACTTTTTTGCAGACCTACGAGAAAGAAACATGTTTGATAATTACTACTTTCATACATGATACTTTTGTTATGATTGGAACTATAAGGGTTTAGATTAAAAAATTAAGAATTTGACTTAAATCAATGAAAAAATTAATTCAAAATTATACTACACCCTATACAAAATTGTTTCAATTAATTTAAAAGAAACACTGTAATCAGCTGTAATTGCAGACAGACTAGAACAGACAACAACATATAGGTAAAAAATCTAATTAATGATGTTTTTCTTTACACACAAATTGTAATAAAGCTGACACCAACATGGTTATTCATTGATTATTAGTAGATTAGTGATGTACTAATGTACTTGACAAAAAAAACTAATCAATGTGACTCAATTGTTATTGTTATAGTCAAATAAATAATATCAAAAATAAAAAAAATGAGTTCATGACATTTCATATAAGTGCGAAGTACCTTTTTTAGAAAAGGCCTGGAAAAGTTATTACACTAGACCTGGACAATGTTGTATACATAGCCAAAAAAAAGCATGAATTTCAGACATATTTTTTCAACCAAATTTCTTTCGAAATTATTTTATTCCTTTTAAATCATCTCATCAACAAAAGTATTTCTTCATGTGTATACATGCTTGCTGAGGCATGTATCTACTACAGTATCATTAAGAAACAAAACAAATAAGTTTGACTATTACTCTATTAGTAGATGTTGATCCATGTGACAGATTTAATGTAAAAGAACCATAAAAATAAATACACACCAAAGGAAAGATGAATTTTGAAAAAAATATACTGATTAATTGTCAAATGACCATTTTCCTAACCAGGCATTTATATCTTTATTGATCAATGATCTTCAGGAAAAAAAGATAATGATTGCTTGCATACTGACATTTGAATTTGTTATCTATTTATACATTCAAGAAATATTAAGTCATATTGAACTTGAAGGAAAGTCCTGTTTCAATATGATTTTTGGCTTCTAGTACAGTAGTGCATACTCTAAAACAATAAAATTAGAAAAGAAAGGTGTGACTTTGTATCATTATTGTAGCTATTAATGTTTTTTATGAATGAAGAAATGTTTTTAAACCAAAATAACCTAGAAAGTAAATAATTGGTCAATCTTTCTAAGATCATCAGTAACTTTGACAAAAAAGTATACTTTAAGCAACATACATAATTTTTTGTTAAAAAATATCCAACCAACAGTGAATATTCTGGCCAAAATCGCTTAATTATGCCCAGCAACCAAAATTCCAAACTATCATTTTCCCCTTTTTCTGTGTGGTGTTTTGTGGCATTTTTGTGACATATAATTGTCTATAGAAGTGATTGTAAAGGTAATAACGTGAAAAAGGACTGTTATAGGTAACATAAATGTGTAAATCACACAAATTATATCTTCTCTGCTTAAAATGACCAAAAATGCTAGTAAAATGCTAAAATTTGCTACAGTAATAATATAATAATTGAACTTATTTTTGCCCTGTTTTTCTGTTTTGGGCAAAAAAACTTATTTATACCCCCACCCTAAGTTCTGGCTAGAATATTCACCGTTGAAAATATCATATATTTGCATTATTGCTTCCTAAGTTACTACATGTAGTTTCCTAAACCTTAGTTCTACCTGAAAATAAAACTGTTATAAATTTTATCAGAATTAATTGATACTGTCGTAACAAAATGTTACTTTGTATCATATTCTGATAACAAATGATTTTTTTTCTCAAGATTTTTGTGTTACTATCAATTTATAAATCAAATCAAACAATTTTGATGGCATAACTACCATTTTAAAGAAGAAATTCAAAAAAGATGATTTTCATAACAAATGAAATGTGACAAATTCAATTTTGTTGGAATAGTTCATAAATGGAAATTGATTTTGAATCCTTGCACAGATAGGTCCCCAGCTCTGACAATTTTTGCAGTCGGTTGTCGGAAAATGTTGGTAAGCTGTGCAGAGCTGTGTGGTGCGACCTCCATAGAAGAAATTGCAAAATTTTAGACAAGACCAGGATAAAACATCTAATATTAAGATTCATTGTGAATTTTGAAAATTTGCAAAATCAAAAAAGGTCATGAAAGTCAGAATTCATTAATCACAACAAGTACACAGTGATGTTTGATGAACTTGAAGAAAATTGATTTACTAAAGTTGTTTAATTGCTTTTTATCTATTGTGCGTGGATTTACCTACAGATCATAAAGAATAACTACTATCAACTACTATCACTCTTTTATGCTTGATTAAAGAAATATTTATTATCATACTTAAACAACTAACAAATATATATTATTGAGTATTCAAAACATAACAAATACCACTTAGTATTGTGACAAGACTTTTTGATTTAACAAGGTGAAATCAAATAATATACTTAACATGATTTGGGCATACGTTTTCCATTCTTTTTCACAAGTCAGAGACCAAAATCATTTAAATGATAACAAATTCTAGTTCTTTTACAAACAGGACAATCTTGCACAAAATCATTTTGTTCAATCTAAGTAAGAAATATAAATAATACAGAATGATTTGAAAAAGATTAAATGAATATTAGACATCAATAGGAAAAGAATGTTTTTAGTGAATGTCTTTTCTAAAACCAAGACAAAAATAAAAAATAAAAACAAAAATTGAAAATAATTCCACTAGAAAATTTAACAGGGTGCTTGCTAGCTTTGTCACACCAAATCCAAATCAATTTGTGTCAGACCAGTAGTACTTAAATTCTAGACCCTTCCAGAATCAAGAAGTTTTCTGCAAATAAAAAACATTTCTTTAACTAACACCCTGTTTAATTAACCCACATCATTCACAAAGATAATTTATGATTGAAGAATACAACAATTATTTAATTATCATCTTGGTTCTCCAAAAAACATTATTATTAATTAAGGCATGTGTTATTAACCTAATATTATCTGAGTTTTTTTTATTTTGTGTAGTTTCTCATAAAATGTATCAAAAACGTTGGTTGGCTGGCACTTAATAAAAAAGCCTTTCATAATCAGTTTTCTCCTATAATAACATAACCTACACAATCCAACATCTAAAATTTTGAGTAGTATTTTCAATTCATAGTAATAATAATTAATAGTTTGAACAAATTGACCAAGATGAAAGATAAATAAAAACATAACTATATGTTTATATATTTATCTGTTGATTTTGCTGCCAAAAAAAATTGTGAACATCAAGTGTAATCATGTCCATTTCAAATCCCAAGTGTATTCTTGTCCATTTCAATTTACATTTTAATTTAGGGGAGTTTTTCGTTTTTTTATTTGAGAAAAGATTTGAAATTGACATCACAAGTTTGTGTTTACAGAAATGTTTAGAATGAACAAATTTGATGATGACATTGATTCTTTGAATCGATTGAAGAAACAAGAATAGTTTTGTTGTAATTGAACTTAAGATGTTTGTTACTTTTTAGTTGTAGAATTATTACTTAGTATTTTTTTCCTGAATTGACCGCGAAAGCAGTTGATTATTAGATAGTATTAAATTGGAACTTTTAGACTAACCAGGACTAACACAAATGAGTTAAATTCAAAGACTGATTTTTAGATTTGAAATAAATGGCATAGTCTTAGCTTAGTTGGTTTCAGTGGGCTCATT
>JAUKPT010005321.1:0-10502 GCA_032273505.1 Nanomia bijuga | reverse complement strand
TAGAAACCTGTTTTTAATTGTAATTAAGAAGAAATTGAAATGAATTTCAAATTTCGTAGTATTCTTTTGTTTTTTAAGATATGCGTAAAGTTAATTTTGAACCGTCCATTTGGAAGTATTATATATATATATATATATATATATATATATATATATTAATTCATGTAATTGTTTTAATCCATTGTTCTGTACCCATTATTTTAGTCTATTTGTTCTAGTTGGGGGTTCTCTGTCCGTCTGTCGGTGATGTCATTTTCGATTCTTATTGTTTTTGTCCAATTTTCTGGTAGTGTTTGGGGTGGGGGAGTCACTTTAAGGGGTGAGACAGTTGGTGTCGTCCTCGTTATAAATGCTCTCGGAAAGGTTTTCGGCTTTCAGATGGCCCCAGTATAGTTGGCGAGTTTCATGCCTCAAAAAAGCGAGGCAGATGGGGTGAAATCATACTACCTGGTGCAGCTAGATGATGTAAGTTTTGATATACAAAATAATTTTCCCAACCTTCTTTACACTTTTCTCATAATTTAACCGAATCTCTAAACTAGCTGGATATAGGTTATGTCCGGTTAAAGGCGAACCCACTATTCTATTTTATTCTAAATTTTGAACTGATTTGCGGCATGTTTTGTTACCTCTAGTTGGGGCAAATTAAGATGATTTATAAATGCATTAGAGCTTATTTTGGCGTTCTACCTATTTAATCAAGTAAGAAATAACTGGAAGGTACCTAACCTGATTTGTCATACACAGTTGAATAGCTAGTCATTATCGTACGCTCTGATATAAAGGAAGAAAAAAGGAAAGAAAAGATTATATAAATAAAAGAAATGACTGAATTTGTTATAAAAACTAAAAGATATATTGTGACTCATTATAATGTAAACAACTGTAAAATAATATGTTTGAGTTTTACATCAATTACGTAGAGTAATTGAGCAATATAGTTACTGTTTCTGTAATTAGTATATAAAATACATTACGAATATAAAGGAAAATAATTATTTCTTCTATTTACATAAAATGAATGTCCAAGAAAGTCAGAGACATTTGCAAATTAGCATCAGTACCTTATTATAAAGTTCATACAAATGTTTTTAAAAAATAGTGAAGTATAACAATATTCATTTATCATTTCTACGAGCAGCTCAAGTAACTAATGACAACCACAGCCAGTAGCAATCATCTCACTAGGTTGCTTCATTAGAATCTTACCCGAATCGTCGATATACAAAAATGTTTGATCCCGAAGATCAGTCGGAATACAGCATAATTTAGGCACACGATTTGGGTCGGTTTTAAGAACAGAATTTTGAATAACAGCATGATTTGTGGTGTTATAATAGCGTGCTAAAGGTCGCGGGCAATCTCCGGTGCAATAGTTTAATTGGTATCCAGCTGGTGCAATTATCCATTCATCCCATGCAAGTTTGACAAAATCTAAGTCATAAAGCCTTAGACGACAAGTTTCCTTTTGAGCTTTAGCGTGCTTTTTTTTACTTTTCATATGTTCAATACCAATATCGTTTGATCGTCGGATCCGGTTTTTATCCATGCTTTTCTTCGCCACCTTTTGTACCGTTTTTGGCTGATTCGTCGTATCACGTTTTACTAAATGTGATTTTTTTGTTGTGTCTAAATTCTTTTCCGAACTATAGATATATAACATGGGTTTCTTCTGACTCCATGATTCTTCACTGATACTTCGTGGTTTGCGCACATGAAGATGTGTGTTCCCTTTGGATAAATGTTGCTTAGCAACAACTTGAAATGTATTATTTGAAGAAGAATCGTTCATCCAATCATTTAAGGCATTGGTGATATCAACCTTTACATACCCGATAAGATTTTGCGGAATCTTCTTTATACCAACAATCTTTTCTTTTGAACTACTGTTATCGGAGTAAATTCTGACATTCCTCGAGCCTTTTAGAGGAAATACTGATCCATATTTCTCGGTGAATAAGTGAAGTTCAGCTTTTTGTAATCTTTCCGAACGTGAAATTGCACTCAAGTTAAACCGTAATGTTCCTTCAGCTAGTCGTCTCAATTCGAGATCAGCTTCAACTACAAAAGAAATGCATATTCAACTTAAATCTTTACTGTTAAGGTAATCATCAGTCCAGGCAAGATATCTGGGTGCCAAAAATTATTTTGCTGTGAAAATATTCTGTCAAGAAAACGCCTTTAATGGCAAAGCTCCTCTGGATATTTACAAAAAGTAAAAATCTTTTAAATAGTGACGATATGACGTGTGTGAATTTGCTTTACAAGTTGATTTATTGGCTTGAATTCTTAAGAAACTATAAATATTATGATTTTGAAGGAAAATCTTCTACTAATCACGTATTCCTGCAGATTCCGAGTAATCAATTGTGCAATAATAAAAATGAGCAAGATGACAGTTTTTGTTAGAAAATTTGTTCTTTGAAATCCAAAATCTTCTGATATCAACGTTATTTTGAGGTATGATCACGTCAACAAAAAAAGTTTAAAATAATAAAAGCTCCAAAAATTGGCTAATTTTACTAGATAATAGATATTAGGCCCTGTCACACTAGAATATTAATTAAATTGTATGGACGCCATTTTATAAATGTATAAAGAATGTTAATAAATCTGCCTTCACATAGGCAGACTATAATAATTCCCTTTAGAATATTGAAACGGACAAATTCTAAACCAAGCATAATAGACCCTATCAAGCTAGAAGACTAATAAAATTATATGGATTAATTATATCAAGTTTTATTGTCACGACTATCGTGACTAACGGTATAAGAGTGGGTGCACTCATTTGGAGTAATCATAACTGTTTAGAATTATCAAAATGTGTGTATCCACTCCTCAAACTATTGTTATAAGAGTGGGTGTAATAACTTGAGTAATTAGTTAGTCTCGCTTTTAAAGTAATTACTGTAGTGAGCGCATCCACTCTTATACCGTTAGTCGCGATAGACACGTTAAGAACCCAGGTGATTACCAGCCTTAAAAGTTATCTTAGAATCACAGAAAGGGAGATAAACAAACCAAATTTTAGTTTACCAAAAGGTGTATTAAGCTTTTGCCATGTATCATAGAAATATATTATTGCAGCATGTTCCGAAAACAAATCATTACACCATAGTGTGTATCAAAGAATTTGAAACGTTGGAATTCTCTTTCCAAATTAAAAAAAAATGAAGCAGTATAAAAGAGAAAATCGAATGAAATGAGTTAAGGAGGTATACGCGTTAATAGGTGTTTCGAAAATGTATTGTTTTTTCTTACGTAATTTTAATCATTACATCATTCTACATCTGAAAATAAAAGAAAAAATTTGGGTTTTCGGCCAAAATTCCGCTAGAATGACCCAAACATTTTACCCGTTCTTCTATGTATGTGGTACATTTGTGTGGCATGAGAGGTTAAATTTGATGGCGCCATGCCGTTATAGAAGAATTTAGTTCGAAAAAGTCCCCTAAAAAAGCTATCACAGGTAAAATATTATTCGAAAATCTGATGCCAATAAAAAAAAATATGTTTCCGGTCATAATCGGGGTATTTCAATGATTTCCCACCCAAAAACCATGATTTTAGCCTGTCTTGATGTTATTACTAATGTTTTACATATGCAATTATATGGCATTGCGTCTTAAAGTCTGCGTAAACGAATTTTGTGCTCATAACTATTCACCAAAGAGAATTTGATGACTTGATAACTCGTAATGTTACAAAGGAAACGTAATAACGAAATTGCACGTGGATAATTATTTTACATGTATAATACAGTACTTCGATGCATTAAATACATTCCACATGGTGATTAACAAGTCGTAATATTTGCTCACAGGCATAACGGAATGTTTCATACTTAAAAATTTCTATTTAATATAACAAAATGCAGCAGACGATTCGCCATTTCCCTATCAACTACACAACGTATGTTCACTGAATAACGCGTATACCTCCTTCAGAAAACTTTTAAATGATGAACATGCGAATAAAACTGTTAATGGCCTCAGAAATTACTGTTATCGCAATTATTCAGCTTCGCTAAAAGTAATAATGGACTTGATTCGCTCTTCCATTATTATTTTGCTCGTCTAAATAATTATGATAACTGTTATTCTTAGGACATATTTGCTCACACGCATAGCGGCATGTTTCATACTTAAAAATTTCTATCTAATATAATACAATGCAGCAGAAGATACGTCATTCACCTATCAACTACACAACGTATACTCACTGAATAACGCGTATACCTCCTTAATGCTGGGAAAGAAATACTTGTTTTGTATATGTGATAAAATGCTGCCACCTCGTTCGGCTGTAAGTCTATGCCATGTAAGAGATGGTTGCGAAAATATGGCTAATTTAGCCGATTCATTGTTGGTTCACATAGAAGAATTTCTATCATATTTGATTTTCATTTGATGATGTTATTTCCAATCAATCAAACGGCTAAAATAGCCAAAATTTGGCGACAATCCCCATGGGAAAATGAGTAATCAGTTGGTATCTGATGAAATACGATTAGCACGAAACGAGCTTGTGCATAGTTGTTCCGTCATTAGTGCAAATCTTAAGCAAACCTTAAACCTCAAAGATCGTTTATTTCTTATATCTTGTATCGTTTTATACCTCTATTTTCGGTTTAAAGCAATAAAAAACACTTATTCGACTTTCCAAAGTCTTCTTTTTGTCCCCCATTTGCTACTCATTATCAGGAAATCTTCCTTTGAAATCAAAGTAATTTAAATATCAAGTTCTTCTCAATTCATTATGAAAACCATAAAAAAAACTCTCCAGGTCTCATGCCCTAAAAAAGCTATTCCAAAAAGAAAATATCAAAGATCTTTTATAAATAGCCCAGAAAACACTTCTATACATCTATCATAGCAATGCCCCTTAGTACCCTTTTCTTCACGGTACCTCTATCAGCCCTCTTTCAACTTAACTTCATTTTGATAATTCATCAATTATTCATAGGCAAATACATCTTTTAGTGTGCGTCAATCCTTTGATAGTCTTCATAATCAAACGAGTAAGCTGAGCAGTTGACTATCCCCTTTTTTTAAAAGTGTTCCTTCACTCAGTCAATATACTCATTCAAGCGGTAGTCGACTGAATCGAACAAGCCTTCTTAGTGAAATATACCTTAACAACACAAAGGAGGTGCTTACACACCATGTAATTTCATTAACTATTCTAAGTGACATTTCCAGAAAAGAAACCACCCCAGTTTGTGTTATTAAGAAGATGGAGGATTTCCCTCAAATTATGGCTATATTTGCATTGTTGATTGGTTTAGAATTACAGCATCATGCATCTTATTTTCATCACTTCTAGAGTTGACAAAACATCAAATAGTGCGATTTTGAAGCGAGCCAATCAGATTCTAGATGATATCATATCCTACCAATCAAACTATAAAATAAGCTAAAATTATAAGACAATTCTTAATGAACAACTACTTTTCTTTAAATAAATATTTCATTGTTCAATAAAATTTTTAGATGAATACAACCGAAAATTGTTTTCAAAGGAGAGATTCGTATCATGAATGGTGTATTGTTTCTATTGATTGTCAAACAACCAAACAGATCAGAGGAAAAAGGATATTTAATTCAACTTACAAACCCTAATTTAAACTCTCTCATTAACTATATATAACATGCAGTGTCATCGACAGCAATCCGCATAAAACATCAAAAATTTACTTGTATCGGTTTTAGTGGGTTGTTTAAAATGCAATCTTGATAAGTAGACATGTAAAGTATTCGAGATATATAATCATTTAGATTGAAACACACAATTGACAATACAATATCCGTATCATCAACATTTTTCGTTTAAAACGACGTTTATTGAAACAGTAAATCATTTAGTTGTTGGTTAAAGTTGGAAATGTAAGATTGTCATTAAAGATATTGAAAGGACAGAATCAAATTTATGTTAAATTATAAGTACAATTTTGCAAATATTAAAGACGAAATTGTAATTAATGCGTTTCGAGTCGAATATTACATGTAAGATAAATATGAAATAGTCAAAATTTGTGGTCAAAAAATGTCTGTTACGAGTGAACCCAGTATGGAATCGGCCTTACACGTAGGTGAATGCTACCAACGTATAGACGATGTCCAAAATGCAATAGAATCGTACAACAGTGACACTACCTGGAAGAAGAAGTCATTTTACAGACAATGTACGCATAATAAAGTATACCGAGCGGATGGCTCCTATTCGAAAATGAAACAACATAAACAGAAAATGTGTCATTCGTGCATCGCTTATAATAAGTCACAGCGGTGCAGTGATAATGCACTGAAATTGACGAAAGCGTATATGTCGTTACTGAATAAACTTGACGAGGTGAAAATGAATAGTGTTGCAGATGCTGACCGGGATCTGATTGATAGTATAGTACAACTTAACGATCAAATGTATCATATTAATTCCGTACTGCTTCAAAAGACAGGAAGCGGGACTTATTTCCACCAGGAAGAGCAACAGCAGAAAGACACTCTCTCTTTAGACGCGCTCGAAGCGTTTCTCGGTAATTTGATGGAAGAAGCGACTGTATTAGAAAAACAATCGAACTTAAAAGATACGAAAAAACATAAAATGGTAATGCCATTATTAAATAGGATAGGGAAAATGATTTCAGATTACCCGACGAAACAATTTCTAAGTTATCATGAACACCTCGGGAAACTCGAAGCTGCTATTCGTGTTTCACATCGCGGCAAGAAAGAGAATACGCTCCGCCATATTGAAATAGTGAACAATGGATATTATAGTAGTAACGAGAATTTGTTCCGTCCCATCAAGGAAGGCGAGTACTCGGCAATGCCGTATGATTCGATGGAAGATGAAGATAGTAATTTTGAATCTGCTTCCGTTGAGTCCGAAGAAATTACTTCTTCATCAGGTTCAAACAATGGTTTAGAAACAGAAGTGTAAAGTTGTTGTTGGCTGCCTGGATTCAGCTTGGTAGGAAATTTAACTTTCTTGGAAGCACGACGTTTTCAATCAAAAGCGTTATGCAAAAACAGAATCAGGGTTCAGCTACCACTGGTGGTAGCGCTAGTAGGTTGCAGTACATGGTTCTGACCGTTGTGATAATCATCAATATTCAGCCCTGCTCTCACTGTTCTTTTGCATTGAGAAAATGTCTAGATGAATACCATCTAAAATTGACCAGTTCTCTTATTCATAACAGACAATTCCTTCTATTGCTTGTTATTTATTGTAATATATGCAATGGTGTAGCATTTCATTCAAAATAATGACCTTGGCGGGTACTGGCAAGTCTAAAACACATCTGATAAGAGAGCCTTGACATGGCAAGGGACGTGCATGTCTTTTCTGGTGCCTAACTCCAGTGCACCCGGAATTAAGACATTCAGGGATTATTGCAATGGGTTGGAAATTACATCGTCATGATTCTTTGGTTCATATAGAAATGTTTTCATCATTTTTTTTATTATACCAAATCGTGAAATTGTGACATTCTAGAATAAACCAATTAGCTTCTTGATGCTGTAATTTCTAACCAATCTAACGGCTAAAATTGCCGGAATTTGGCGACTTTTCTCAAAATTGTTAGCAAACACCACATTTGACGTTAACGTTCAATACAAATTTTGATTGACATTGAGGTTTGAACAAGAAAATGTGATAAAAAAATGTATATCTATAAAAACATTCAGCTACTGTTTGTATAAATGTAATATAGGTTTCCATTGTGTTAAGAAGAAATTCATCTATTTTTACTGTAACAAAGAAATGTCATATTAAGTATGGTATATTTACAATAGAAAAGTTAAGATTATTTCACATGTTTTTACCAACGGAGGGAGTATTGGAGTGATGAAAGATGACATTTAATTGTAATGTCCTGCTATTGAGATTATTTTGTCAGGTTATTCGTGTATGAGTGACGTCATCAGGTCGTTTATATGCAAAATAACGTTTAGTTGATCAAATAGGGAATTTCTTCGAAATGTATGTTAGATGGTTCACCATATTTTTATAAAATGTTTATATTTCGTAGTTGTTAGGATTGCCCTAATTCAATCCCAAAATTGAAGTATTACCATAATGAATGATAAAGATGAGCGAAGCAACTCGACTGATAAATATTATTGATCAAAAGTTTTACTTCTTTGTCCATATATGTTATTTTCATAAAAGATTAAAATTTATAGTTCTTTATTTCAAAATCATCTTTTTTTCTGAAATATTGAACACATATCATCATTTTAGTGACAACCTATTAAGTTGAACCTACATACTACAAGTTCTCATTTACATGCAAAACATACAAATCGTCTCTAAAATTATAAGCAGTCTTTGTAGCTGATCAAAAATCGTCAACAAATCTGTTCTTCTATTTGTTCATTCTTATTTCCTCATACATATTCTTCTTCCAGCAAAGTTTCTTCTTCTTGGTTAGAGTTTGTTCTTCGAAACACAACCATGTGGTTTTGTAGAAAAACCAACAGACTTGTGGTCGAACGTGGTTATTGTTGTTTTTCCGAAACCATTCATGAAATTTCGTTTTGTCACGCTCAAGGACACACAACAAAGGTTATTTCACCTTAAATTCGTTGTTTTTTCAAAAACCTACAGATGAAAATGAAGAATCGGAAGAAAAGGTGTATATACGTATTTGTTTTCAGTTATATCATATTCCGAGAGCATTGGTTAAAACTTTGTTTCTGTAAGTGACAGCCTGAATTAGCTGGCCGTGGAAAGCACAGGGAAGAATCCTCAATTTTTGACCTGAAAAGTAAAAGCATTCATCCTGTGCATCCAATGGGTTGGCTGGACACCGTGGTTTAGCTATCTTCATCAAATGGTAGATCAGGACGTTTAAGGAGAATCACAATTCATCATACTTTTAAGGACGAATCTTATTAAATCTTAGCTCTCATGAATATTTTTGATTTCTTTCAGAAATTTCCTTTATAACAAAAATTGTTCTTTTTTCATGTTAAGCATCTTGTTTAGGAAATTATATTTTTCAAATAGTTTTGCTTATCAGATTTAAAATGAAAAAAATGCAGAACAAGATGATAAAATGTTTCAGCAAACTAAAGGGATATATCACCTAATGCTTTTGTTTAAAAGAACCTCGTTTATATGAACATTTAGGCTGAGTTTAAGTTATTGTGGTTTGAATGGTTATTGGTGTTTAGATCGCTGATCTAAAAAAACTAATATAATGAATTTTGAAAGTCTGTTGTACTTCTAAGAACGGCTATTAGAATATCTGATGCTGATGAACGATGAAAAAATAAGAAACTCCAGCCTCTGCTGAAATTGGGCCTTTTTTAAAAAAATTGTGCAAATGATGATATCGAAATTAGCAAATCCAACACTTTTGATTTGTTTAGTAATCATCAGAATTAATCAATGATTCTGTTGATCACAAAGCTTCAATCTATGCATAGTACTGAAGATGTGGTCTAAAGAATCATTAAGTTGATTTTGAAGATGATACTCATGAAAATATTGATAATATTTAGAAAGGTTCTCGATAAAAAATCTCCTTCCATTTCATGGATTTAATCATTTCTAAAATAAATCCTTAACTGATTCATCAAAAACCTTTTCTTCTTTTATTACTTATATACCTACCTCTTTAGAGTTCAAATTGTTGTCCCCTTTTCTCTACCCTATTTACAACCCCCTTCTTTTAAAACTTCGTGTCTTTCAATAGATCCCTTGATGATTTAACGACCAAATATTCCGTAGTAACCAAAAATCACATGCGTTTGTGGGTTATTACATTTTACGACAAAAGCATCCTTTCATTGAAGTTTCCCAGCAGTACTGAAAGAAATCTGCATGCTTAGTTGGTTTCCCCAAATGTTTTTGCTACAACATCAATAAATGTCCTGGTGTGAAATCTCTGTTTGCGGAAAGGGATATATAGCCACTAATTGTTTTGAGGGTCTGATTAATGAATAATGAGGACAATCAAGGGTACTTTAGTCTGAGTCAAGTACGTTTTGAGAAGAAACCATTCAACTGTTACAAACAAACAATTAAGGGTTTTGTGGAACACAAACTAAGCTATTGAAATGCTCATGGGAAAAACTAAATCCAGTCTGTGACATTGAATGAACAAAAAGCCTTTTAACCCTATTTTTTATGGTGAGGGGGGATCCTAGGATCCCCCCTCCATTATATAAGGTAAGTAGCTCAGGTGTGCAAAATTGAAGGATGAGTCAAAAAATCTTTACTATATTTTCTCATAAAAAACTTTAAAGGGGCACTCCCAGGGGGGTACTAACCCCCAATTATTATTTGCTTATTCGGAAGTCCTCTATTGTGCTAACCAAACAAAAAAAACCGCATCGAAAAATATTGATTTATGACGAAGTTATGGCCATTTAAATGTGCCTATTTTTGATGGTCTCAAAAAACGCTCTATCCAAGAAAACCTGATTTGTGACGTCATCTGGGGCACCTTTTTAAAAATCAAGTATTTTTGAGTACAGACCGAGGTG
>JAUKPT010005320.1:0-10502 GCA_032273505.1 Nanomia bijuga | reverse complement strand
TAAGCAGAATGTTCTCATTGGGGTAATCATTTTCCGAATTGGACCGTCTAAGGTTCTTGCTGCTTTTCTTTTGCCTGGTGCTACTCTTGAACTAGTTTTCTTTCCTGCTTCACGGTTGATTTGGGAAGATGCCGATTTAGTAATTGATGGTTCTATTTTCTTCAACTGATTTAGATACTGTTGAAAGTCCACAAATAAAAAATATATATTAAATTTTTACTTTTCCAAAAAAACTGACATCAAATCTGTTTGAAGATTTGCTTAACTTAGCGATTGCTTAGTCTTGAAAGAACTTTAAAAAGTTAAAAAGTCACAAATATTGTTTTTATCTGAGATCATACACTAAAACTACAACAGCCTTTCGGATCAACGACGCTTCGGACCAACAACCCTTCGGAACAACGACCCTTCGGATCAACGACCCTTCGGACCAACGATCGCCTCCCACCATTACAAAGTTTTTAATAGAAGTAGAAGTGAAATATAAGAATGTATTTTTAAATCATTCACAATAGATTAGGTTCGAAAAATTTGTTAACAAACTTGAAAAATATTCACATTTTAACATTTATTGGGGTTACAAAAAGGATTGATATTTTTCAATTTTAATTTAATTCGTGAAAGTACAAAAGCAAACGCACAAATGATTTGAGTATTTTTTCTATCTTCTAATTCTAAACATGGGGGTAAATCATCGAATTCATCTGGCTTAGGCCTTAATAAAACTAAAAATCTTAAAACCTTTTGGTTAAAAACTTTGATTTAAAGGGGCCGGGGAGCCTCTCAAGACACTTTCTTTTTGAAGTTCCATGAAGTAGTCCTCGGACATAGTTGAAAGTTGCAACTCAGGTCAATTTTAGCACAAGTAATTATAAAATGATAAAATTGACATTTTTCTCATCAATTATTCATAAAACTGTCAAACATACCAATAACTAATCAGATTAAGATGAAAAATCCGATTATGGGTCAGTTTTCTAAAAAATGAATATGTCGGACGTGCGATTAATACTTTGAGGAGCTATCATAATCAATACGTGTCAGGAATAATTTAAAAACAATATTTTAGGCAAAAGATATATATTTAAACTTTTCAAAAGCATACGGAAAGTCTAAATAAACATAAGGAACAAAATTCTATAATACGATAAGTGTGTTTTAGACGTACAGCGATAGAAAATACAGTTTAAAGATTTTCCTTTTCTATTAACAATTCTATCGAAAGTATTAAAGATAGCTATATAAAAAAGGATCATTTTTACAATATAGATTTAAAGACCTCGACCTTATGCATGTAATTTAAAAAGAATTCTTACCAAATCAACGTCAATGGGTCATAAAAATAAAGAAGGAAAACGTACGTCCGTCATACTTCTTTTAGGTTTGTGCCCTGAAAATGCTCCTCAGTAGAAAAAAGATTGGCCCATTTTGTAAGACTTTTAATTCTCCCATGATATTAACATATACCCTTATCTAAAGCAAAAAAAAAGCAAAAAGGCGAAAGGCAAAAGAAAAAAATATCGCACCCATGTTGACCTTAAATAAATAAAAGAATAATAAGTTTTAAAATGGCTACTACAAAATAATCCTTTTGAAAAATATCCTTATAAACGCAATAAAAAAACACTGGAGAACTTTAAACATCATCCATCCCCTTAAGAAATAAATACAAAAAAAGAAAAACTTACCCATTTCATTCGCATCTTTCATCAAAACTTCCATAATCTTTTAATCAGAGTACAGACCAAAACCTATCCTCACTAAAACTATTTCAAAATTTATTTTCATCACAAATCATTACTACTCTTATAAAGCTCAGTCTTATTTAAATTGATTATTAATGCTGGTGGCAGTACGTAAACAATATTTACTGAGACAAACACGAGAGTTAAAAATGAACTGCGTTCATTTTAAACAACTACTGTTATTTTTACTGCCTTTTAACACCCGCTCTTTAATTGCATAATATATGCTTTGTGTGGAAATATTTTCAATGGAAAGATAAACATGACAATGCCACTAGTAAATCATCTAAACCTCATTATGCACAAGGAGCGGGGAGCGGGTTTCTGCTACACCCAGAATTATGTCTTATACTTTCTTATACTTTCTGAATAAGTGTTTGAAGCTCTGCGAAGAAATCAAACAAACCTTTACTTACCTCCAACTCCTGCCCAAATTTCAGTCCGAATCTCCCAGTGAACCACTCGTTTTACTTAATTTTGTCAAATTAACAAATGATAAATTAAGAAAACATCTATTCTTGATGATTAGATCTTTATCTCGATTTAACTATTTCTTGTTATGTATGTATGTATGTATGTATGAGCTGGGCGCAATGCCCAGTTTCAATTTTATAGACGCATTAGTCGAAAGGCATAGCAAAGCCCAGCCTGGGGTGGACATGCAGCAATGGCTGCAGCCCGGAGGCCTTAGACAGTATGATTCCCGCATGAATTCCAAACCCCTTGTGACAGAAAACCCAGCTTCAACAGCGCCAAACCAGAATGAATAAGTCATAAAACCCCGAGTCCAGGTCAGCCTAGAGTTGATGGTGAATCTGAGGTGACTCAGAACCTCAGAAGCATGCAACAACATCCTACCTCAGGGCATGGCACATCATGGGCAACTGCCAGAGAAATAAGGTACCCATCAGCAAAGGATCATAGTGGTTTTAGTGTCCTCCATTTATTACTAGTAAAATTTTGAGTGACGACAATGTAAGCTTTACTAGCTCTGACTTAAACTCTATGTAGAGTGTGTCTTCCAAACTTGTGCCAAACTTCTGCTAGCAAAGGAGGGATAGGGAAGGGTGTCCTTCCTTCTGGAATAAGTATTTAAAGATGCGAGTGGATGGGTAGGTATGGGTGCTTACCAGGTTGCCTAAGGAAGGATATAAAATGATTAGAAAATTATAGCATTTTGAGTGAACAGGGGTAAAGAGTTTGATGTGCTGGACTTTTGATTTACACTTATGTTTTATAGGAAGTTCGAGCTATAGTTATGAAGGGAATCCAATTTACTGGTAAGTCTCTAAGATTTGGTACTTGGTATAGGGGGGAAACGTTGAGAATTGTGACTTGCATCTCAGGGCTATAAAGAAAGTCCATCTTCAATACCAAGGTGATCTCACATCAGGTTTGACTCGGCTAGCGAGCGACCCCTGACGCCAGGGTCTTTAAAGTTATTGTGAGTGAATATTTATATACATCTTGGAAAGGGGAAAGTTTAGAGGAGTTTTGAAGAAGATACTGTGCTAATACAGGGTGAACCTTCACTCTTCTAATCTAGATATAGTGCTTCTTAGCTGGAATTAGAACTATTCTGCAAATTTGTACTGCTTATTTTGTGGTTTTATCTGCTTGACTGCCTGTCCTCTCATCTTTAACTTGATAACTGGTACTGGTTGCCTTTCCTTTGAAAAAGGAATGATTAATGCTGAAGACATTAATATTTCATCTTGATTTTTTCATTTTATTTTAATCCGACTATTTCTTAATGAGAAAGTACGGCAGGGACCTTCAACCCCAGTCAACAATAAAGACACCTTCAAAATTTAATAAGAACTCAAGAAGATATGCTGTTCCAAAGTAGAGAATAGCTTTTAAGTTTACAAATAAAGTTTTGAAAAAAATTGACTTACTTTCACCCTCCCACCTCTTTTTGTAAGATATCCTTCTTTTGAACCAACCTATGGAATAAATGAAGATCTAAGAGCTGTATACATATCAACAATGTACCAAAGGCACTTGGTCCAACTTAAGTTTGCATGCATTATCACAGAACACAGAATTTGCAAGAGAATGTCTTACACTTTTCAAAGAATTGTGTTTGCAGCACTAATTTTGAGAATAATGTAAAGTTACGTGAATTTCAATATAATATGAAGCCAATACTAACTGGATAGAACGGCAATCTCAGAATATCAGCTTGAGGATGCCAATATTAGCCCCGACCGCAGGGATGGCTAATATGTCGTCCAAGTGCTGATATTTCCTGAATTGTACCCGCCTAGCCAGTTAGTATTGGCCTTATTACCCAGATAAACAACAAAGAAAGAGAGAAAAGAGGGTTAGATATCTTTTTTTAAAAAAAACTTGCGAATGACGTGACGAAAACATTCAAAACCTTTATTGCTAAGAAGAAAAAATCAAGTGCATAATGCAGTTAGTTTTTGAATTTGTTAAAATGGCATTTTAACAAATTCAAAAACAATAAACAGCAAAAACAATTATAAGGAAAAGGGAATTAGAAATGAACAGAGAAGAATAGAATAGAAAGATAAACAAAGAAAGTTAAGGGAGAAATGGTGAATTATACTGATTTATCAAATGCAAGACTAAAGAAATTGTCCTTTAAGGAACTTTTTCACTTTTTCACGTTTTCATTTAATGGAAAATAATTGACGTTGCAGTAATTCTATTTACTATTTATTTTCGAACTCCTAAGTCTCTACAATTGAATAAATAAGCAAATTTGCAAGTAGGGCCTAATCCTGCTCGATACGAACCAGTTTTTTAGCCAATAAAATCAATGAACAGGTTTTGACCCTATCATCATCCAGGTAATAAAATGAGAATACTATATGAATGAATATAATTAAAGTTTTATCATTATATCATTCATGTATGTTTTAAAGACAGAGTAAAAAAGGAGGAGAAAAATAGACATATTTTTGAGTGCAAACCTTTAAAGCTCACTGGCAGATCTAGAGTGTCTTCCGTGCCTTCAAGAAGACACTGCTTTTTGATAAAAACAATTTTTGGGGTAATGTTTTATTACCTAAGACTAGTAGTTGGTCCTAGAAATTGCTAAACTGGGTTCAAGATAAGGGAAAACCACTCTGAAGTATGTATTTTCATGCGTTTTCAGTGCTTCAATTTTCGAAATTTCTTACAGATTGGAGCCCTTATATTTTCCCCACACCACATTTGGAAGAGACCTTATTTCTTTCCCTAATTTTTGATCCAGAGTGAGTTCCAAAATTAGTTTCTTATCGTTGCTTACATACACTTTTTTTACAAGAGAATTTTAAATTCCAGAACCAAAATGCTCAAGAACAGAATTCAGATTTCTTAATACCTTCACCATGGTTGAAGGAAAGCTGGAGCTTATTTCTCACCCAAAATTTCAGAATCCTTATTTATTCCCCCCCCTCCCCAGGGAAATATTTACAGTTGGTATATCTTATACAATTTCACTATACTATGATAACTTGTTCACTTCTCGTATCTCTTCCAGAGGTTACCATGAAAAGTAGTAGGAAAGTTTGGAAAGTTGTAGAAAGTAGGAAAATAGGAAAGTTTGGAAAATTGTTGTGCTCACGTGAGATAAGGCAATTAGATAATTTTGCCGGTTTTTCTCTAGTCTTGACCAGGCTTAAATATCGGATAAGGTGATGAAAATATGATTATTCTAGTTATTTAAAACATTTTACAAAAATAATCGTCAGTTATATGCCAATACTTTTTTATTGTACCCGAACTTGGCTTGTAAAACACCAATAATGACTATTATGCAAGTCCCTGGGCCTAAAATGTATGTTTTTTGTGATGCAGTATACGAGTTTGCGAAGCGAATGAGTTTACAAAGTCGCCAATTTGGACACTGTATTCAATTTCTATATAGCGAGGTGATGAAAAAATATGTTGTCAAGGGTGGCAAATTATGCCGTCGATTTTCGAATGCCGTTGTTAAGAAAGAACAATAGATTTTTGCGCGCCTTTTGTTTTGAATTCTGACTCTGAATCGTTTTGCGATGAACATCAACACAAAACGAAAACAATACATTCTTTTCATTTGCAGTCACTTTTTTTTTATTACATCTAGGCAAAATGCCATTTAATAATCAATGTTAAATCAAATATTTACATATTCCATAATTACATTATGTTAAAAGAATGCAATTGTCATCCAATCAAGCATCAATGTCACACATTTACTATTTATTATTGCATCTTTTCTCAACATTTATCTAACCAAAGCGTTGTAAGAAACATGCGATAATAAATCTTTAGATATCTTTGGATTTGGAAAATAAATTACTTGGTCCAGAGTTATGACGTCTGAATCGTGATCGAATATGTGTTTATTCGGATGTTGTGTTGATGTAGTTCTTGGTTATGGTTTGCGTTTCTTTACCGAAAATGATCGCCACTGGGTGCGAGCGATGTCCATCGAAACTCTGAAAAAGGATTACGTAATTATGATCCTGGAGGGCACCGATTTCATTATGTCCCAGCCTATTACTTGAGGAAGCAGTATAGTTAGCAGTCAAAAACTGTAGATGTGCTGAGAGTTTTAGAAATAATCAATCCACCCAATTAAATGGACAAAGCCAACGCTATTACCATCAAGAACCAGCTGTAATTAATTACAATAACTGCAAAATATACAACATACAAACATACAGCAATAAAAAAAAGATAAATTACGATTCATCTGATGATTCCAAAGAAGTTTAAACAACCGAGCAAATACATGTTTGTATACAAACAAAAAACATTTTTAACAGTTTCAAAGCTAGGTCACGTTTTTTAACTGTTCTTCGTTTTAGTTAGGTATCATTGCTCGTCATATAGTTTTAGTTTATTCCTCATGTCATTTTTATGTTTATGTAGCTATCGTTTTGTTAGTTTATTCATATCATCTTCTTTTTTAACCACCACAAAGCAAACGTGCTAAATAATTGTCTTTTAATTTTCTGTTTTTCATTAAGACTGGTTGCGTTGAACGAATTGGCGTCTAATCTTCAACTAGTTTAACACTTCTTGGTTCTTGGTGAAGAAAGGATTTTTATTACTATATTTTCTTTTCTTTTTCTTGTTTTTGTTGTTAAATATCTTTCGCAGCGCTTTTTGGTCGCCAACATTCCTGGAAGTCATTAAAATGTCATTTTTTGTCCAAATAAGAACTTGGGAAATATTTCTGGTGAAACTTTCTTTTATTAAAATGTACTATCTTGTTGATTTCTTTACTCGTTTAATCTTTAGATTTTATTGGATTTGGTTGCCATTTTTCGAAATAACTCTATGAAATTAAAGGAAAACAAAATGTTCCCCAAAAAAGATTGTTTTCAAAAAGTTTCAAAATGATGACCTAAATTATGAAAACTTTCCCCGATAAAAACCCCAGCCAGCAAAGATTTCGATATTTCGATTCCCTGAAACTTTTCCCTAGGAAAATTGCCCCCTAAGAAAATTGCCCCCTGCAAATTGACCCTAGAAAATTGACACCCGGAAAGTTGCTTTCCCCATTGCCCCCAGAAAATTGCACCCATATAATTTCTCCTCAAGAAAATTTCATTGGGGGAATCTTTCATGGGTGATATTTTTTGGATAGAGATGATTTCCCATGGAGATTTTTTCTCCGTTATGGTAATTGTCCACTTTCGTAAATTTCTTCCTTTTAACTAAAAATGACAACATCGCGATTGTCAAAACTTCTTGGTTACATAAAATTTCTTGACACGTACATTTTTAACACTAGAGAAAGAGTGACATGATGAAATGTAGTGGTGCGAGCAAGGGTTTTTCGTCTGAAAGGATAAAATGGGGGATGGGGGTCATATACCTTTGTGGTTCGATGGAAATACGAAGGAAGAACTATTTCTGAGAAAGAAAAGAGAAAAGAAAAATAGACGATGTAGACAAAATCCGATCACCTTTCGTTCTTTTCAGGAAAGTTCCAAAAAGTTAAAACAGAAATAGTGATTTGTTGATGAGACCGCTGTATGGTAGACTATAACCCTAATAGTCCCCTTTTTTCTTCTGAAAAAAAACACACCCTGCTCCAGCTCTATGCTCTATAAAGATCCCCTACCCGATAATCAATTTAGGATAATTTTATCAATTACTCAATTATTCAATTCGGGTAGAACAAATCGAAAGGGGGCAGTCATTCCCTATATTTTAAGAAGGGGCACTGAAAGAGGAGTTTTTTTTTAAAAAAAGGGTGGGGTGTGGGGGTTGTTAGGAAGGCCAATTCCATAATTTTAAAATAAAACTGTCATACATTTTATGATCGAATTCGACTTGTTAAAATCTTTATTATATTATATTTTTATATTTCAGACCCCCTTGAGAACTGTGAGTAGGTACTTTGATCACAATTTACTAAGTTCATATGTTTTGGTAAGAATATTTGTAAAGAATATTTCATTTCGGTTGCGAACCTGCGATGTAAATTCCTGCGTCGCAATGGCTTTACTCTAACATATATGTATTGTTTTGGGGTTCAATGGCTTTCCATATTCCTATCTTATTTAGTTACTTTTAGATTTGTTTATATATTTTTGTACGTGTACACTTGTAGTTATGCCAAGGTGTAATGATTTAAGCAGTAGTGGGATTTAGCAGGGTGGTCACAGGATAAGTGTCAGACACATCTGTTGTTGTCTTCTCAGGTGGATGCCAGTCAAAACAGTTATGGGCGTGTTCACCAGAAATAAACAAATTTTTACATTGACATTTTGGCAAAAATTGAAAAAATACTTTATGTGCAAAAATAAAAATTGAGAGGATCCTTGGCATCCTTGATTATAGGTTTGATGGCCTTTTGGTGCATAAAATGACAAATATGTAACATTTAGAGATGAGATTGAAAAAATAACATTCTTAACATGCTATGGTATGTTCATCATGTTTAAGAAACCTCCGTTAAAAGATTAGACTGAAAAAGTAAAACAATACCGGTGTACCATGAAGAACTATGTTAGCTCATATATATTTCTTCATGGTACACCGAACAAGCTTAAATACAAAATATGACACCATTGTTACAATCGAGTTCACTTGTTACATTATGTCAACATTTGGTATACATTAGGACATAACATTGTTTGAGAGCATTCCATTTGTGAGAAAAACATTCTGATAAGAAATGATATGAAACTAGGCAATTATTTTGTCCTTCAGGTGAAAATACCACAAAATGCGCTAAGAATTTACATGTCCGGCATATTCTGAGATTTGACCTAAATCATGTTTTTTATTATGTTTTCATCAAGATTTTTACATCAGAAATCCTTCCCAGAGGATCAAAAGAATTTATTTTGAAATAGGGTATAGTTTTTTTATCGTTGAAAAAATGAAAAATTATCAACAGGTACCGCAAAATGAAGAAAGAGAAAAATGATGTTTTCGTCTTCATATTCTGCTCTAATCATTGAATAGTCACCTAAAATGGTATAAATGGTTGTTGTTTGATCCTTTATCATGTGTTAAATATTTGCTAACTTATCGTGAGTTTAAAGGCCTTATTGCAACGAAATGTACAAGGTGGGTACCGCAAAATGCGCAAAGATATAAGTGTAGAATTTCTGGATATTTTTTGATTTTCAGGATACCCGAAATTAATTTCCTATTTCAACCCAACATTCGAAACCACCAATCTAATTTCTATTAGTCTACTCTTTAATCTCCTAACAATATGAAAATGTTTGCATAGAAATTGCTGATTTTACTTGAAATTAGTGAAAAATGTCAAAGATATAGATGTATGTATATGTGGTTCTTGTCAGATATTCTATCATGTGAAAAATGATTTGATTAGATTTTTCAGTTTTAAGTCCTGTTGCGGCACAGAATGATAGCCATGATAGGTACCTCAAAATGTAAAAAATTGATACAGGAGTTTAGTAGGGTAGTTTAATTCTAATCAAAGGTGGTATTCTGAATATAATGAAAATATCTTAAGAAGTATCTACTCATAATTGTGAAGAGTTATCTTTATAGTTAGTAATTTATTCTTTAAGATTAGTAATCTAAAGAGATGTCTGGAAAGTACCAGTTCAAGCTCAATCAAGGAAGGCAGTTGTGTTAGTAGCATTTCAAAAAGATTATCGAATCCTAAAAACTTAGCCGAGCCGACAGTTTTTAGACGATCCTCTGTGGATCAAAAAGTACAGCTAATACAGGCAGTTGACTACTGTAAAGAGAATAAATGTAGAGGGTACCGTGCCCTGTTATTTCCACTGAAAAACTATAAGACAATTAATGACAGTCTTGATGGCAAGATTAGAATAGGTGCTGAAAAGTCATACTGTATGGTTTAACTTCCAGCGGAAGAAGAATTTTTGAACATATAAAGAAACTTGGCCTATTAAGGTATGCAAAAAAAGAGGTGACAGAGCTATATTATCGATTCACAAAATGTCTTTCACGCAGACATGGGATTCCTATCTAGGGAAAAATGGCTATAGATTTAGTGAAAATATTCTTACGAATTACATGCATAAGGCAATTAAAAGTTAGTAGAAGCATTATAGCACTGTGAATGTAGATATAGATTAGAGAAGTAGAGAATTGAGTCGAAACTCAAGACTATTTTCATTATTTCCTTTCTCCTGTTTCATTAATATAACAATATAATGATATATCGATCCATTGATTAAGTAGTAATTAACAGCAGTTTATGGTATGTTGTGACATGGCCACCTCAAGGTAAGGCCCCATAAGTCACCGACAAGATGTTTATAACTTGCGTTTAAAGAATGGTAATAA
>JAUKPT010005319.1:0-10506 GCA_032273505.1 Nanomia bijuga | reverse complement strand
AGATGACGACAAACACTCTCGAAAATAGGTCCTGAAGTATGTGCTTCCATGCGTTTCCAGTGTTTCAATTTCAATTTTCCCCATAGTCATAAGTGGGAAAATAAATATCACTTTTGAAGACACTCAGAAAATGGTCCGGATTCGCCACTGCAACTTATAACAGGCCGCCAGTTTCTCCGACAAGTTTCTCTCTCCAAGTTTACATAAAACCATCAAACTTGGTCGGCAACAATACAAGAATGAAAGCGCCTAAGCAAAAACCCTTCAACGATAACTTGAATATCACACCCCAAATAAACCAGAATATTTAATTACGAAGTTAACAATAAACTTCTTAACCTTTATTCAACACTAAAGGAAGCCATTAATCTGCGTCATAAATACAAACCATCCACGACAATGAAAGCGATCGAACTAACTCTTTCATATTCATCATTTGAAAAATTCAATATCCCACCTCAACAGAATCATCAAGAAATCTTCTTTTTTTACCCCTCTCTTCTTATAAGACGACACTTAATCTTTCTTTCCACACAAAAACGGAAGAAGCTAACTACGTCACAAATAATCCTTATACATTAATCCCACATCTTTGGCCGATTTAGACTTTAGGTTGGTCGAGTATTACACAATGAAGATTTTGATTGGCTCACTAAAAAGACTTAGTCATCAGAAAACTTAAGACTGTGACATTTTTAAAACGAACCAATCAGATTCTTTACGATGTAATATTTAACCAATCAACAGTCTAAACTAGAGAAGATAATTCCTTTTATGCATTCAGTTACATCTCTCTTATCTGGGAGGATCCATTAACGAATTTTCCCTTGCATTCACGTTGATATTACCCACTCGAGTGTATACATATGCGGTCATCTTTTCTACGACATCTGCTGATATTAAGAAATAATTCACTTGATCGCATAATAAGATTTATTTTCATTTTTAAGGAGTTTTTATATATGCGGTTGATAACCAACGCGTGAAATTCGAATCAAGCTGAATCAAAGTTTATATGTACAAGTGACCACTATAAATATATAAAAAAGATCAACTTGAGTTTGGTTCCCAGCTTTCAGGTAAACGGTAGCTCTTAGCAACTGTGTGAACGTGCTAAATAGTTGATTTTTCATTGAATAAATTGAACACATCGGAGAATTAATCCTGCATTGATTCATCGGATCGCTTTTTCAAAATTTTGAGTTTAATCGAAGAATTTATTGACGATAAAAGTTTAATTTTGATTTATTTTATTCTAGAAAGAAATATAATGATTGTAAATCGTCAATTGAACAATTAATGAATCTATATCGTCAAGTACTTAATGTTAAGATTAAGATGAAAATACTAACTTCTTTATGAATGCTTTTCATATCATTCCGTGGAGAGATTTTCTCAAATTTGATCAAATAAGACTCATTAACTACACTTCGAGTTGATGCTGCTTATCGTATCCCATTGAAGAATTTCTCAGTCTTGCTGAAAATAGACCAATTACAGAAGATTTAGCAAATCCTACCTCATACAGCTCCGACAAAGGAGCTCCGAATTCTTCAAACAGAGCAGACTCGAGTCTCGACAGGATCAGATAATCCCATTTTCATCATTAGTGCTCTTCTTAACGGGATAAAAGGAACAAACCTCGTAGCCTTGATTGGACGAAATTATAGCAGCAGATTCTTGCGGTTCGCCACATAAACACCAGCAACATAATTATCAGTACTAAATAATTTTTTAATTTTCCAGTAATTTCGATAATTTTAATCGGTAATCTTTGTTTCTGTAACTAGGAATTCATTATAACTAGTCGATCACAAATCCAATTCAAGAGGCCAGACGTGCATGTAGAGAAGCAAGTCTCACAGATAATGATATTATCATAATGATATCAAGCTCTAGAGTATAAGTGTAACGGATTACGGATATCCTGGTCTAACGATCATTTGGTATACAATATGTAGGTATAAACTTAATTCGGTAAATATTGCAAACATTTCTCAATTTCATTGACTTAACATTTTCACGTCAAACTTAAAACCAACATCTTTTTTGATCAGAGCTCAATACAGAGCCAGATATGAGGCACATTACTCATCGATCAGTGACTGGTGAAATGGACATCGTTCATAATTGCTCCTTAAAGTAACCAATGCCCATCAAGTGAATTTAAGATCATTTTTGTAAAACATACCTTACACAAGGATACAGATTTATTAGCCGCGAATTTAGTTGAGGAAAAGATTTCCAACCAAATACGTACACTTTAATTTTATATTTCTCATGGCTGTCGATGAAAAGGGGCAGCATTGATATAAGAATTGACATTTTCTGCAGCTCTTCAATGCAACGATCAAATTTCAACCAATGAAACCGGTGTGTCCAGCATATGAGGGAGATAAAAGCTTAATGTATTCCACAAAGCAACTCCTTCATAATAATCCATATGCTTTTGCACTTCCAGATTTGTACACTAAAATAAAAATAAAATGGGATTATAATCTAATTAAAAATCTATTTAAAGAACAAATAAGTCAATAAATCCAGTACTAATCCGTCCTATAAACCACTCCGTATAGTCACGGACAGCCTCGTTCCGGTAACAGTACGTTGCTAACGCACACACCAAGTAGACATGAATAAAAATGGCGGATAAATATTCCCGTCTTAACATTTTATATCAGAGACACATGAATATGAATAATAGAATAATTATCGGCCACCAGTAGGTGATATTAAATAGAATATTGTATGAAGATGACAGACATCAATAATGAAGGGACTAATTCGCAAGGTTAGGTTGTTAATTATTTACTGGCTACTAGGTACCTGTACATTTGTTAATCGTTGATTACATGAAACAATAGGCGAAGTAATTGATCGAAATTGATGTCTTGGTTTATTTATTAGTGATTTGTAACCTTTTGATTTTGACCTGATTTGAGTGATGACACGCGATCATATGATGAAAATGTGATTGCGATAAACTACAAAATGGTTTTGAAGTACAAATGGTAAGTGACAAAAGTCGTAAATATTAATACTAAAGCAGCATAATTATTTGGAACAAACAGTATCCAATTAGCTTTTCTTTAAAAATGTGTCTAAATCTAAATTGGGCTGAAAAAATGATGATAAACAGCCGTTCGAATCGAGACAAAATTGAGACCAAAAAAAATGGCAAGAAATTTTCAGCCGAATAAAAGTGTTATCGTAAATAAATCATCGCAAACCTAAAGCCTTAGTCATTTACACGCTTTTTTTCTTTATAAGAATATCCAAGATGAAATTTGACAAAAAGTTAAGAATATCGGCATTTTGAATTTTTGTTAAGAATCTATTTTGATTCATTTCACAATAAAGAAATTTGTGAAGAGTAAAATTTAAAAAAAAAATTTAGGGCACAACTTTAAATTATTCCTAAGAATATGCTAATAATAAATCAGAATCAATTTGGCCGAAGGGTTAATAATATTCATCTTGGACAAAAAAACACTATTCTTACAAAATAAAAAGTGTGCACTTAAGCGCCTTTTGGCAACCGTTCAATCAAAATTTACTTCGCCCAAGAGCTACCACCCAATAACGTAGTACAACTATTGATAATTTACTTTTTTACTTCAGTACAGAACTAAAACTATAAATGTAAAGGTGCGGTTAAGTAAGAACATTTAACAAAATATAAAGATTAAGCGAAATGAACGAACTATTAAACTTCATTGATATAGAAGTTAAGCTCAATAGCATGTAAATGAGATCTCGCGGTTGAAAAATAGAAATTTAATGACTACAATTTACGCAGAATAAAAATCAAGGGTAAATAATTTGGCCAAAACTCATACTTTCCCCATACCATTTTCATGTGAAAGATCAAATAATTATCCTGTATTAAACTATCCTTCAAAATCATGTAGAATTTCGAGTGAAATATCAGTAGCCAAAATTTGGCGACAATCCTAATGATACCGTTTCATAGATAACTGCATGACGGGAGGTAATCAAACTCTAGATTTTTTATAGAGTGATTTATTTCTAGATTTACAATATAAAAAACAATATAGAACAAAACAATATAAAACAATATAAAACAATATAAAACGATATAAAAAATAAAAAAATGGTATAAAAAAACTTCGGTAATTCCGATTTAAACTTCTGAGAACCAAAATCATACAATCCTATTCGTCAGCAAAACAAACTCAAACAACACCACACAAATTTATCGCCATCTTTTAATTTCAAGAATGAGGGGGAGGGTGAAAAGGTACTTCCTCATCTCCATGCGGATTACTTTGAAAGATAACCTGCCCCTCCCCCTTAATCACAAGAGATGGAAAGATAATTGAATCAACATTCTAAAAAGAATTATTCCCGCCAAGAAATTGATGAGAGGGTCACATTAAGGATCATCTTACGATGGAGAGCAATGTATTGAAGAAGGTTGGATGTGGTCCTCCTTTGTTGGACGACCACCAATGTAATAAATTGAACATAAATTTGAAAACAAAACTGCGGAAAGGTGATGATGACACGACGTTTTTTACAACAAATCTGATTCTTGATCCCTTATGTGATAAAGGGGTGGATATCTGACCGATCTAACCAATCGTGAAAGAAAAAGGACCAGACCCGCCACCTGTGAACTCCTCGGTGCTTCAAGATCCCCTAAACAGTATTTGTCGTGAAACGTGCGCGATCACGCCGTAAAACCACGCACGTAAATGCTCAACACACACGTCATGACATTAATCTTGTATTGGATATCTTTAACAATAGATGTGCATGTGTTCAATAAATATCGAGCCGCTAGCCAATTTGCGCGCGTAAAATAAACCATACGGGGCTTCACAAATTACAGAATATCATTTCCCTCTAAAAAAATCATCGCACTAGGTCTCAAAAAGTTTCAAGAAAAAATTCTAATGACCTATCAAGTAAAAAACGTACATACAATAAGTGAAGAAAAAGACGCGATCACAAATTTTTGCGATCACAAATTTTCGCGATCACAAATTTTCGCAAGCACAAATTGTCGCGACTTTCGGTATTTCTTTCAAAATACAAAGAAGACTCCACAGAACTAGACATGATAAATTCTCACAACTTGTCACCATCAACCCATCAACTGCACGACAAATGTCACCCGAAAGAACAACATCTAACATGTCAACCACACAGCAGCCACCCATGTACAATAACAACAGACGAACAAGTGAAATCTCAAAACGCCAAAAGGAACATCATAATTCTGAAAGTTTCCCAGCGTTCTTTTGCACCAATGTTTATCCAAGCAAAATGAAACCTGTATTGAAAATCACGAGGAGGGGGTATTGTATTCTAATAACTTGACAATAGTGATGATTACATACAAATAAATAAACATACAAACATTTTGATAAATTAAGATATATCGTTAAATTTCGTATTTATGTAAGAGTGAATGAGAAAAGACGAAAATAGAAATATTTCTCACCCCGTATCTGCTGTATTCTAGCAGGTCATCCGTCTTGGAAGAGATAAATCATGTGCATGATACTGAGATTGATATCTGGTGTATTTATTTACTTTACTGATTTGTCTATTTATTTATTTATTTGTTACAGCTAGTGTGAAAATACAGACATATGGACTGTGTCTCACAGTGATAAAATATCGTGATATTCTCAAAGAAACATCAAATCTTCCATTGTAAGCTTATCAATGTTTACCGATGTAGAACTGTTTTTATCAATGTGAATAATTATCCGATTCCCACACTTGGAAACCGCGACAAGGCAGACAATGCAGGCTGTCACTCTTAAGGACAATGTTGTGACCAAAAATGACTAATAGTGAGAATAACGGTTCACAAAACAACGTGAGTAAAAAAGTGAAATATTAGACAAACACAGTCATATGATAGTCTGCTATTTATTTGAGATATACTATCTTTACTAACTGTGAAGAAACGAATCGAATTCTTTAGAAGTACCAGTAAAAATCATTTTTTTTTACCAATTGGGTGGTCAAATAAAAGATAAAGTTGGGCGCTTTCTAAGACACAAAACCCCAAGCTGTGCCCTGGTGATTAAAATCTCCGACATAAAGCGCGCGCAAATAAATAAATAAATTAATAATCCCCCTTATATCGCGATAGGGAAATATTAATAAGTCTATTGATTTGCGGCTATTGATTTAGCGATATATCACTATTAGCAAGTATTGTCTTGACGGACTAAAAAAGAAGGAAAAAGTCGGAAAGAAAAAGAGTTGGCTTCGTCCCTCAGGTAAAAGTCTTCATCAAGCTGTTTTGACAGGGTTAAAGAGATGAGAAGATTTCGGAAGAAGAAAAGAAACTGTGGGATTTTCTTTTGCTTCACAACATAAAAGGTTTTTTACAGACGGTAGCTTCTGTTTAGGTTAAGATGTAACACAGACGAAATACAATTTGATAAGAAGACACAAAAAATGTTTAGACTCTTTAGATTAGAGATGACATATTTTTCGGTTATATGAAAGTATGTAAGGGAAAACAGTGTGAATGAAATCATATTTTGATGAGATTGGGTTTCTTCAAAAAAAATGGAAATAGAAGAGTTTAGTAGGAAATTGGTGTTAAGAGAATTATGTCAACAACAATATGGTATATGTTGCATCAAAACAGAAGGTCAATGTAGAAAAGCTTGAAATTTGTTTCCTAGAAGAATAAAAATTCATTTTTATAGCCACTAAGATGTCTCAAACAAATGAAGTATTGAAATCTTGGTACGAAATATAATGATACGAAATCCCCATCATGTGAGACTACTTGAAATGCTACACCATCAAGTGAGAATTGAGCTACCACTTTAAGACAATCACAAACAAACCATTACTTAATTAATATAGACCAAAAAAGTGAAAACTAGCTAGATAAGAATCACAAAAGCCTCTAAAAACAACAACAGATAGCTCTCTGGTTACAATTAAGTTAGCCCTCAACGAAGAGAAACACTTATAATTACCAAAGAAAAAATAAAACAACCTCATCCAAAAGCCCACAAATGCAAACTCTCCCACAGCAATAAGACCAATGCAAACAATGCTCTGAGAAAAATGGGGTGTGAAAAAACCCTAAAGAACAAAGAAAGTATTAATAACAAAAACACAATTTAAAGAGCCAAGTTAGTTGAAGAAACCCTTTGGATTGTATCGAAGGTTTGTCTGATTTAGACTATTGATTTGTTAAAAATTACACCAGCAAGATTCTGGTTGGTTCATTTAAAAATGATATCATCATTTTTAACTTAAAGAAAACATCAAATTGTGCCATTTTCATATGAACCAATCAGATTCTTCATGATGTAATATTCAACCAATTAGAAGTCTAAATTAGGCAAACGTTTTAAATGATCCCTCCTTACAAATGAAAATAATAGTAAGGAGTTTAAAGAGACAAGATGGCTGTTGTAGTACCACTGAAACTCGAGCTGGAATCTTTCGCAATGTTTAGTTAGGATTAAATAGAGATCTTAATAAGGTTCACAAGATTATACAAACAACTCTATTTGAACAACACTTATGAAGATATCATTGATCACTTTATCTCGTTGTTTATATTAGTAATGACTCTAATTTTCTTTTTGCAATAACAACAATAATTACACATACAGATGCTATCAATCTTTAATTGTCTTTTATATAAGAGGCAATTACTACATCATCATCGTCATTATCATACATACTTATCACTGTATTATGATGAAAAAGAAAATTATTATCGAGATTGAAGCGACGGGAAATTGAGCCTTTCAGTCTGAAATGTAAGAGGGTCGAAAAGGGGTCGAAATATTGACGTTACTACTAGGCCAGCCATGTCCGTCTTTAAAGACGGCCATGGGCCAGCGCAACAATAACATGGTCCCATAGTTATGGAAGGTCTT
Organism: Nanomia bijuga; assembly: GCA_032273505.1. Taxonomy (NCBI): domain Eukaryota; kingdom Metazoa; phylum Cnidaria; class Hydrozoa; order Siphonophorae; family Agalmatidae; genus Nanomia; species Nanomia bijuga. The sequence goes on along the minus strand of JAUKPT010005319.1, from coordinate 2,608 downwards.
ATTTATCAATATGCATTAGACCGGTCCTGAACCTGCCTAGACTGATAACAGACAACAAAATTAAGAGCTGAATGGAATAGACAACCAGGATTGAATGAACGTCCACCTTTGACATTTTAATGATTTTTAGTTGATTTTTTTTCTCAGGAATTAATAAGCGTCCCCGATCAAATAAATTATTATGGGCCTGGATAATGATATAATCAGTGGCGGATGTGGAGTGACTTCAGTGTCTTCACGAAGACACTCATTTTTTATAGGAGCAATTCTTTTTGGCAGTTTTTTTTTTATTATTTAAGAGTAAATTGGCCCTATAAATTGTTAAATTTGATTCAAGATGACGAGAAACACTCGAAAATAGGTCCTGAAGTATTTGCTTCCATGCGTTTACAGTGTTTCAATTTTAATTTCCTCCATAACTTTAAGTAGGAAAATAAATATCATTTTTGAAGACACTCAGAAAATGGACCGGATCCGCCACTGTATAAGAAAGTGCTTTGATAAATAAGCAGTAAAAGCGTCAAGAGACCTCTGCTTTAGAAAAATATCCGACAAAGGTAGCCTAAAATCCAACAATTTAAGCTAAAAATCCGATAAAATTAGTTAAAATTACGACAAACTTGATAAAAAGTGTGGGGTGTAACACCCCCCACACACACACACCCTCTAGCGACGCCACTGCCTACAACTAAGTTATTATGGACCTTAAAATGATAAAAGATCGAGCAAAGACAAGAATACGTGAGCAGAACGATGATATTAATTATCGAGATGAGATATCAGATCCAATCTTAATAAAATCGGCTTCTACGCGTCTACTAGACATTACAAATTGGGATGAAAAGGCCTAAAGGCTATTAATTGGGCTAATGCCTGATCAGTTATAGACTTTGAACTAAAACAACCCCATGATGATAAGACTGGCTGATATAAGTATGCATTAAAAGGCCTAATGAGATAACAAAGTAAAGGGTAAAAGGCCTTGTAAGAAATGTTATTAACACAGGCCCAGAGGTTCATATCGATATAACTGTTTAGTAGCTATGTAGATTATATCAACTATGAGAACTGGCAAGTAGACGAAAAGTATCACAGAAACCATAGCATAACACGATCCTTATCATAAATTTTTGGATGAAAAATAAGCATGCGTAAACAAAAAGAAAATGATAAGATCTATAAAATTTGCAAAAACACTGTCGATGTCCAAGGCTGCAAGGTAAATGATCTCATTCGATTGCTGTAAACATAGTTATCAGTAGATTATCATTCATTTATCAGCAATTTATCAAACGATTAGATCGTATAAACATCACTGTAGGTCTATCAGACGATAGAAGAGTTGACACTGCCTTAAAGTAGTGGTCTGAGAGTGTAAGGAAATATCATTGAGGGAGCTAGTAAACATACTTCACAGTAAATTATAAATGATTTCAACAAAATATCAGGTTTTGGTCGGAGAGAAAAGTTATAGAATGTTCCAGGTCAACCTTCTCATATGATAAGAACAAGAGCGTCTGAGGTAATAAACATGTTAAGAGTAGAAAATAAAGAAAAATCAAATACTTTAATGTCACAAAAAATGTCGCGAAAGTCGCGCATAGGTTTGCGCGACATTTATCAGGAAGAGTCGCGAGAATTTAATGTCGCGCACTTTGTAAAACTAAATCATGGTGATAAAGCTGGAGTAGAGCAACAGTAGATATCCTAGTCGCGCCAGGAAGAAAATATATAAGTCGCGAGAAGAAAAAGTCGCGAAAATCGCGCAAATATTTGCGCGACATTTAATTCTCGCGACATTTTCTTCTCGCGACTTTTTGTGACATCAAATAAGTTCTTACACCGCAAAACCCCAACAACATTAAGACAGCGCTTACGGAAATATTTACATCATCTTATAATGTCATTTTTAGTAAATTTGACCGACTCATTTTATCCTAAAATACGAAAAAAATATCCACCGTGCTGGACAAAATCACCCCATTTCATTATTCTACTAAGACAAAGCAGTTAGGACTAGTCAATCTTACCAAGTACAAAAAACCATCTCAAAAGTTTGTCTGATTTAGACTATTGATTGGTTGGATATTATGTGAGAAAGATTTTGATTGGATCACTAAAGAAACTCATTAAAATATATTCAGTATCAAAAAACATCAATTAGTGATATTTTTAAAAGGACCAATCAGGTTCTTCATGACTGAATATTCAACCAATTAATAATCTAAATTAGAAAACTTTTGAATCAATCCCTTACCAAGCACCATTACACTTATACGATAACAACACTATAAGAACAACGAAAGTACCCAATAGAAGTTTTGCTTTCTTACATCCTGTAGTATCTAACAAGCTTCTCAAAATACTGCAGCTTCTCGCTATGAATGGTTTGCACGAAGAATGCCATGTAGACAAAGGGTTTGACATCAGAAAGGAACAAATAAATGTCAAAGGATATAATAGGGTTTTATTTTTAGCCGACTAACATCAATTTTCTCAAAATAATTGATTTGTCTTAATCAATGGTATCATTAATGGATGGAAAAGGACTGTACAGCAGTCTTGCCTTGATATTTTTATATATGCCAACTAACGAGTTTTGGATGCA
>JAUKPT010005318.1:0-10506 GCA_032273505.1 Nanomia bijuga | reverse complement strand
GATTATGAAAATGCATTACAGAGTCTTGAACCTAAAGTAGTAGAAGTAAAGAGGATAGGCTCAGATCATCATAATATAAATAAAAAGAAAGTAGAGAAATGATTGGGAGGGAATAGGAATGGGGTTCTTTCACTACTAATAGAATAGAATATAATATATTTTTATAATTTATTTCAATAAAGGCTATAACACCTACAGGTGCTAGACTCGTCTTTAAAATGGGAGCAATCGTAAATCGCATGTTTTAAGACACTTATTGAGGTTGCATCGACAGCGCATTTTGACAAGGCGTTTCAATCATTTACAATACAGTTACTAAAGACATTAGTACTTGTAAGCTTCGTCGCCTTTTTCTCGCATAAACCTGTCATTTTTCGTAAATAAATGACTTGATTTTATCTTTAACTTCTCATGTATCACCTCTTCGTCGTCAATGTTGCATTGATGGAAGATCGAGACGATCTGCGTATTCTAAATGCCTCAAGCTTGGCACCATTTTAGTAGCTCTTCGCTGGACTTGTTCCACCAGTTTTGCATCTTCTTTGAGGAAAGGTCCCCAGATTAAACTACCATAAAATGACTTAAAAAGCAAGGGTAATGTTTCTTCATCTAACAATGAAAAGGATTTTCTTATCAACCCAAATCTCAAGTTGGCATTTTTCACAATGACAGCCATTTGCTTGTGGAATTTCAATATAATCAAATCGCGTCAAATATTTTTGCGTTATCTGCAAAGAGTTTGAATGAATTCTGGCATGTTGGTCCATGAACCGATCCATGAGGAATGCCGCTCAACACTAGTTTCCAAAAAAACAACCTATTATCAACCCTAACTTGCTGGTGTCCATCTATTGCTCAAGAAAAGCTCAATCCAGCTAAGCGTTCTTCAACCACGCCGTTTTTCCTTAAGTTTCGTAGGAGATGTTGATGTGTTACGCCTTCGAAAGCCTTATAGAAATCGGTATAAACGATGTCAACGCAATCATTATCTTTTATTATTTCGACCCATTTCTCTATACACACAAAAAGATTTGTCATGCAATCTCCGAAGGGTACAAATCCATGTTGAAAGGCAAATTATTGCGTTCCATGTGTTCTACTAGTTACGCACCAAGGACTCCTTGATCTTACAAATGATTGGAAGGTAATTTCCTGGTACTGACTTGTCATCCTTTTTGTGGATAGGCGTGATGAATTCATTATTTGCTGAGATAAGGATATTTTTGTTAAAAATCATATGACGAAATTGTCAAAAAATGGTCAAAAAATGTTTGACTCACCCGGTAGCACTGGGTGCCAATTATCTTCATTCGGGAATTAATGTATGCCCAAAACTTCTTCGGTTTATCTTTGACATCTTTTGCAAGATTACCTTCAAATTCTCCACGTAATCGTCGGGTATTGGATAGAATTTCATTTTTCACTCTTCTGTAACGTTCTCTATCATACAGGCATATGTACTCAACTACACACACTTTTTTAAAATGGTTCAAACTCGTATGGAAAATATCATGTGACTTAATTTTGATAGTTAACGTATTGTTAGGCATCCAATTAACACCCCAAAAAAGTTCATTTTGAAATTTTGCGAGATTCAGGTATCCTTTCGTCAAAATGAAAAAACGGCGAAAAAAGTACATGTACCCCAAATTCACAAAGAGTGTATTTTTTAATTTGGGCGCAACTTTTCCTTCGATAGGCTCGGACTTTTCTAGATGATCAACTAATGCCTAAACATGTCTTTATGATATAAACACGTCTGAAAAATTAATTTTCCAGCTCGATATCTGGAATCTCGGGCTTTTGTACCTCTTCAAAATAGTCTTGTATGGGATCCTAACTGGAAAATAATGAAGGACTAGTCGGTAAAAACTGGTTTGACAGATAGAAGTCGCGAGTTAAATGTAAAAACGATACATGGTACCATAAGTATAATTCTAGGATGCTTAAAAACGCATGTAATGATAACTCGTTCGTGACAAAAAACATGTACCCCAAATGCTCAAAAGACTTTTGATTGCATTAATGGGAATGTGTCATTTTCCAAAAATTTGAACTCTTTTTTTCTAGGAGCTATATCATAATGGTAATAAAGACTTCAAACAAAGAAAAAATAGTACAAAAATGTGAGGTCAATCACTTAGAGAAAGAACGAGAAAAAACTCAAAATATAGATGTTACTTATATCTGTTCAAAGTTGTGCACAAAATTGAGGTTAATTGGCATGAGAAAAACAGTAACCTATTTGATTCAAAGTCTCATTAAATGAAGATTTGTGGGATGATTTTTTTGCAAGTGGACAGTTAAATGGTACATCTTTTAACTTTTTACAAACAATTGAGGCTACTAGCACTCAAACCAAAGATATAAGGCTAATTAAATTTTTCTTACATTCTATTGTTAAACGAAGTTACCCATCCAAAAACAGAAAACTTCAGGAAGATACTCAGATCAACTATTCTTAGATACTTCAGGAATATAGTATCATAACACCAAAGTTATTCGTCAAAAATTTGAGGTTAAAAAAGAAGTTGGAAAAGATAGAAATATTTTCTATTTTTTTCTGCGTAACTAGGTGAAGATTGATAGTTATAAATCATGTTTATGTTGATGGTTGAACTTGTTATATGACTCTGCATGATACAAATAGATTATTGCATAGTATATCAAAGTTTTGAGAGTGTTGGCAATGTTTATATCAAGAAAATGAGGGTTTTGTATGATTTTAGACAAACATTTGCACTGAGCAGACCTGAAACCTCATTTTCTTAATACGTTTGTTATACCATGGATGTGAATGCTAGGTAATGATAGAAGCACTATTTGTTGATCACTTTTCAACAAAATTATTCTCAAACTCAAAAGTTTGAGGCTAATTGATAAACTTTTTGTCCATTCAGTATCTTTAATAAATAAATATTTTCACCCACTAAATAGCCTCATTTTCTTGATATTATGCAACTATATAAGTATGACTTGAACTCCAGTTTCACTTGACCCACAGGAAAATTTGTATGTTCTTTGAAACTAAACTAAATAGGTCAGTAAAGTCACTTTTCGATTAGACGATGCTTTGTAGAAGACCATGAAGAATTGTGTAAAAACAAAACACATAACTTTAAACCATTTTTTTTATAGTTTAGTCGCATTAAAGATACTATTCAATTTGCTGGTGGCGAGGTTGTTTTGAAAGATTCGAAAGATGCAAAACTAGTCAAAGGTTTTTGTTCGAGTCAAATGATTGTCATTCAAGTCGAAAAGAAAGAGGAGAAGAGTATGACTAAAGACCAAACTGCCTGGATGGGGGAAGTCTATGCTCAACTTAAAAAGTAATATTTAAAATGAGGTTTTAATGTTAAGATAGCATTGTGGATACACTTAAAATCGTTATCTAGAAGATAAAGAGTTCTTTGAGTAATTTCAAAATTGTTTTTCATAAATGGTACATTTTATAAAGACCCTTAAAGAATGTGTTCGGTCGTTTCTCGTTATAATTCATCTTTGGGATGCATATAATCTAAAATCCTGGCCAAAATATATTCAAAATGGATCAATTTGGTCCAGATTGGTGTGGGTTCATATCACGTGCTATTCTTTTTCAAAATACTTGATTTTGTTTCAGACATGATTGTGATGTATTTATTTGTTTTTAGACACAATCTTCGTTCAATTCGAGAATCTGAAGTTGGTCTTGCTATCTTCCATGTCACTCTCACACAGTACTGTAATCCAACATTAAAATCAGGTAGGTAATTATTTAAGCTTCTGATAAGTTGATGAGTTCCTATCTTCAATTGTTCTGGTCTTTTTTTGGAGTCCAGTCTTTGTCATGAGACGCGCGTGATCGCGCTCACGTACGCCCACACGGATGCAAAGCCATTTAGGTGTGCGAAAAATCACGCACATAAAATTCGCAACACACTTTTTTTTCATGACAGTTTGTTGGAAATTCATAACAATAGATGTGCATGTGCTCAATAGGATTTCTTTGAGATTTCCCTAGAAGGAATGGGAATTCTTGCTAGGATGTATGGGTTTTCTCAGCAGAGTTTTGCCCTTTATCGTAACTGGTGTATTAACTGCAATAAGAGTGGTGTATTTGAAATTATGAAAAGTGTATTCACTACCTTTTTCAGTAAGTCCACAATTTGCAAGTCTAAAAAAAAATTCAGATTAAAGTACTCGATCTGCAAAAGCAAATCTTTGTAAAACCTTTGAAAAAATCCTGAAATTTTATCGTGTTAATAACATTCTCTTAAACCTTTCCACTCTAGCCCATACTTGTTACATTCGCTATAATGTCTTTAATACTCAATTGGAATTATACCTAATGTATCACTAGTAGAGATGCATTATCTCAACTTTATTTTGCTGATTTAGAGTGTGGTATCTGTACTCGTTAAGGTTAAAAACAATGAATACACAGTGTACTGAGTGTTGATGGGGTTGTGGTGTTTATTATGTCGGCTAAAATTTAATAAGCAAACATAGTCTTGTGTACTACTGCAAGCCCCCTCGTTATAACTATTTCATCCTAGATTTTGAAAATCCTCAAATTGGGACTGGTGTATTTTTCTAATTAATTTGTATTGACATAGCAATTATTTCCTTTAGCTCCTTCTGTGTCTGGTACAACTGATACTCAAGTATTTGCTGAAAGCATGTGCGTTAACAGTCAACAGACACAAGTGGAGATGTGCGTTAACACTCAACAGACACAAGTGGAGATGTGTGACGCGACACAACCACTTGAAGAATCACAAGTTTATCGATCGGTGTCCATCGCCAGAAAAGTTGCATCTGATCAAGCATCAACGGAGGTATTATCTCCGTTACTGTACGCTTGTTTGCCTTAAAGGAGCTGTTGACCCAGAGAAAAAAAACCCACTTTTACTTATACATATTCATTATCGATACCATTATGAATAATTTTTGTCAATTTCCACTGAAATTAGATTACTTATTAATTATTTACTAACACATGAATTTACATCGCTTTCTTTTTGTTAACACATGAAAACGAATATAAAACAATTATCTGTAAGTAAAACTAATATTGACATTTAATATCTAAACGAACAGTTTTACGTCGTTAAAAATATATACCAAAGTGCATCGGTTTTTCAAAAAAGGTTAATATGAGTGTAGGTTTGTGTTTTATAAATCTTTCGAAAAGATTCAAATTATAGAACAACGTAAGTACTAAAACGCAAATTAGTCAAAAAGCCACAAAAAGCCACAAAAATACACAAAAAGCTACAAAAAGCCACAAAAAGTCTCAAAAAACAAAAAACCAAAAGAATGACAAAAATCTAATCAATTATTCATGAGATTTGTCAAACCAATGAAGGAGTGGTCAGAATTAAATGAAATTTGGTACAGGTACTGTATAGGACACTGGTTTTTCAAAAATACTTCTAAAAAAATTGACTAAAACCTAATTAATTATTCATGAGATTTGTCAAACCAATGACTCAATATCAACATTATCAGTTTTATGTAAACAGACAAAATTCTGTCAAACGCCATCTGGTTTTTTTTTTTGTTCATAATGTAAACCGTTAAATAAATTTATGATGCTTTCTTCGTTGAATCTTAGCCAAACAGTTTCGAATGACTTAATTTTCATCTATTTGGCTATCATCAAAGTTTTCTTCTTTTACTATATCCCTACTAGATAAATTGTTAGTAGCCGGATCAGCGTTATTATCATTGCAATCTGAGTCGCTTATTAAATTAAAACAGACATTTCAAATAAAGCGAGTGGCTACAATGTGATGAAATAACTGTCCGAGAAGGATTAAATTGAAATTCATTACAATGATGAATATAGCCAGTTCCAAAAACTAATCGACGTAAATGGCTATGAAGTGCCTCAAAAAATTCTCATTTTACTGGAGATATGTAGAACACATAACTCAAACAAAAAAACATAATATTCATTATCTTTGAAGACCAAGATAATCATTTTAGGTGCTGTCTTAGATAATGATGGGGAGCTGTAAAAAAAAAAAAAATATATATATATATATATATATATATGAGAATAGGTCTGTATCAATTCAACAATAATTTTAACTGAAGATACAGATGAATATGCAGTCAACTCCTTTCCTCTAGGAAAAGAGGGTAAGATTCCCCTGGTCAAAATGTATGCAGAAGAAACATTTGTTTAATCAAATTAGTAACAAGTATATACAGCATATCATGCATATAATCAACAATAAATAATTCAGAATTCTTAATGGTTGTTTTAATAGAAAGAGTGTAAGAGAATTTAAACTCGAATTACCTACAATAATAGAACTAAATGCAAAATTGCAAAAAGTCATCAACAACATAACAAGTATGAGATTAACTCACAGGGAGGATACAATGCTTACAGAATATTATCCCAGAAAAACTATTACCATTAGTTATGTTGGTTGTACGTAAGAAAAAATGTAAAATGAAAAAAAAACAGTCTACAACACATAAGAAATTAGAACGCCTATCAGAAGAACAAGAACGACCTTTGTTCAATGTGGGAAATACTGTAGTCCTGCACCAACTAGATACTGTTCCACCACAATTATGTGATAGCTGAAGTAGATCTTCTATTAGCACATCGTAAATATTACAGTACGTCTTATAGCGTAATGACAGAAATTAACTTGTAAGAAATGTAAGAAATTGAAACCATCTAAAAATATTACTCTGACATCAAAATACCTAAAGCAAAATCAGACAATTATTCAACTGCCACAGTTCGAAAAAAATGTTAAACCACGAAAAAACGCTTACCACCCATTATTGAATGGTGAAAATATTAAATGAACTGAAAGATACTGAACAGTAGATCAATTCAAACATCACAAACATAAACCAACCTGCTTGGCTGTATGGTCTAGCGAAGGTATATAAGTTAAATACACTCACATAATACTGCAGATTTATGACATGTGCACCAATTTTCATTATACTTTGCAGCTCCATTTTTCAAATCACTATACAGTATTACAAAATTATTCCAAATATTGACTTGCAAACCATTAGAAAATATTTGTGTCCATCCATCCTATTTTCCCATATCACCTTACATTTTTAATCACTTGTAAACATATTATTGCTGCATTAAACATAGTAGGGTCATAGAGATAAAGTATTTTTAGCAAATCTCTAGATCAGCGAGAATTTCGTTGATCTTTAATTATTTATGTAAATCGGACCATAATAGGCAGCTTTATAGCCACTAATACTACAAGCATGGCCGTATTAACCCTTCTTATGTTTGTTTAGCCTGTGTTTGTTAACTGTGCGTGAGTAAGTTTTTCAAGCGTAGTAGAAGTTAAATTTAATGCTTTCTGTCACAACCCCAATTTGTAAACGTTCTTTATGGCCTTATGGGCCTTTTCCATTTTTCACTTTTCTCAGAACTTATCAAATTTGTCACATATTCTCCACTTAAATTCATATCTACAATTGATACATTTTATATACACCCATGATTAGAGATTTGAATAAAAATAAGCTCAAAATTGTTATCCATAGAAAACTATAACATTTTTCTTTCAATACAGTAGATTCCATATTTCCATAATTCTCATATTTCTTTAAATATTACCTATTTCAAATTTTTCAGTCCAGTGAATTGAGGATCCGCTTCTGAAAGTAAAATAATAACTGTTCTTATTCTATATGCATATTCACGATTATTTTATCATTTTTTAGATTTTTAAGATTCTTTCATTTCGTGTTTCTATATTTTAGTTCATTTTAGATTGATAATGACTGAAATCATTAAGATAGGATCCAATTGGAAAATCTATCATAATAATCCCATCTATCACATTATCCTATTTCTTCACCCTTTCTAAATGATTTTTTAGTTTTTAAATATTGGTTATCATTGACATATGCTATATTAGGCCCACTTTCTGCCCGAAAACAGGGGATTGGGCCCTTAGCCATGAGCAAATGTACTCAGATATGTCTCACATATCTCAAATTATCAAGAAAAAATCCAATTGGATCCAAACTTAAATGATTTTTCAGCTTTGAAATATCGATTTTTACTGAAATATACCATTTTAGGCCCAATTTGGGGTTCAAAAACAAGAGTTATTAGGTTATTAGGAAGAAAATAGTGGTTATTTGGGGGATAGTCCATTTTCCGGTAATCCCATTGTTCGTAAGGAAAGGTCTGAAAATGATTAAAGTAGCAATTAATTTCTCTTTCAAATGAACTGCAACCCCACCCACACCTTAAGGTTTTCCAGAAGAAAGATTTTATTTTCAACTTTTTTTCTCAATCACACTCTGAATTAGTGCTTTGACTGTCTCAAATCACTCTCTATATACAGTGGCGGTTTATTTCTGAAATATTTCTATGTGGTTTCTTTTTTGAGAGAACTATTTTTTATTTAAGTATTAGTATCCGATATAAATTAATTTTGCTACTAAGAATATGTTTGTATGAAAATGATTCCTCGTTTCATTACCTTACATTGAAGTGAATATTTACATTTGACATAAAATATGCCATGAAAAACCACCTTTTTGGAAAATCAAATTGCAGAATAAAAAAAAATCCGCCTGCCCACACCTATATCTTTCATGACTCAGAACGCAAAACTAATTTTTTTTGAGAAATGTAGAGAATGTATTTTACATTTTAGGCCTGTGCTTAATTTCACTAAAAATCTGTTGTCCAGGCCTGTTCTATAGTAGGCTTTGGTCAAAAGAAATTGAAAACCAGAGTTTCTCCAGACAAGCAGTTCTAATTTCATTCAGGTAAGCTTCAAATTATCAAAGAAACATGAAAATCATGAGCATCATCATTATTGAGAAATTTATATAAAAAACATGATTTTTTTTCCAAATTCAGGCTCTGTTCAACCTTTACAAGTGACTAACTTCATGCAAAAATTCAGAAAAATCTTTACAGTGTTTTTTGAGAGAAATGCATAAAAAAGAATAATAACAATTAACGAGCAGTCTTATAGGACCCATCTCGACCAGTGTTGGGGTCCCAAAATGATCATGAACAAGAAAGGAGTTTGAGGAGAGGAGGGGAGAAACCATGAATACATGAATTAACTTACCTTGCATAATTCTGTTTCTGTTTCATTCTGATTCTGAAGATTGAATTCAGACCTATCAAGTATATCAACATATGCGTCATGGTAACCTTTAATAGTCAAATCCTTTTCATGAATATCTTTGATATCACCACAAGATACAAATTCAGGTATTTCAAATTTACAAGAACTGTTGGTAAAATCCAAGATTCCATAACTATTTTTGCTTAAAAGTAATCCAAAAGGAAATGCATCTATACAAAAATCAAGCTTCATGTCTAAACTGTACTTTGTATCTACTAGAGATAAATTACTGATGCCAAGTGAATTGCAAAGTTTATTCAATTCAGAAATCTTTGTGGTATTAGTACAATACCCAGCAGAACATACTCGTTGACCTGCATCATTCACAGCTGATATTATAGAGATAACATTGAAGAAAAGATTGAACAATACCAATACGAAAACATGTGTAGGAATTAGATGTAACCTAGATTGACAAATATTAGGCACCATGCAATAAATTGAAACATCTAGCCATGCAGTGGTAAGTTCACATTTAAGTTCTAAAAAACAATTATGAAAGAATTACATCAAATAATAAAATCAGTTGACTCAAGGGGAGAAATTTTGTCAGGAAAGAAATTTTGGTAGCAACTAAATTTGACCAAATTCGAGGGAATTTGGCGAATCAAAGTTCCTCTCAGAACTATTCGTCTCTATTTTACTTGCAGTTAAGCTAAAGCCAATTTTTCAGCATTTTCTGTACAAAAACTTCATGAAAATCATTCTTTTTAAAGGGGAACTCCCAAAAAAATGTCGGTCTCTTTTTTTTGTGGCTCACATTAATGTCCTCATTGATACAACCAAAAATAACTCATCAAAAAATATTGATTTTTGGCTGAGTTATGTCATTTTCAAATGGTTCTAAAAACGCAAATTAGATTGTGATAAAGGAGAGTATTGCACCTAATGACATCACATTGGGCAAATAAACAGTTTTTAGGAATTTTCCATGCTTGACCTATGTTGAGAAAAGCGCCAACTAGATTTTTATATTTGTTTAAGCGTATGACAAATGTTACTTTTCTTGTGTAAAAATAAAAAATGAATTCAAAAAATAAGTTTTAAAGTCTCATAATAAAGTAAATTTCGGGTATAACGTCATCAATTGGAAATTTGTAGAAAATTGCAGAAAATTGTCCTTGTTATTTATGTAAGACGGAGTTGGGTTTGAACATTTTTAAACATTTTCAGATGGTTGGTTTTACAATATCTCTTCTGATAATCTGATTATCTTCTATTATTTTCTTCATTTTTATTCAATTCGTTCTAAACAAGAATTACATACATACATCATGTACTACTAAATATCTGTACGGTAGACTATTTATGGCGATGTACCACTAGAGGCCTAAATGAATTGTGGAAATTCAGAAAGTGTGAT
>JAUKPT010005317.1:0-10507 GCA_032273505.1 Nanomia bijuga | reverse complement strand
TTTTCGAGATTCTGAAATTGTCGGTCGCCGAAATTTGATTTCTGATCATTTTACGAATGTTTCTCGGAATCATCTTGTGCAAAATTTGTATATAAGTAAAGAAAACGAAAAATTGCATATGAAAGTGTAAAGTTTATGTTAGACAAAGTGATCATGATATTTTTTCTGATTTTCTGTAAAGCATATTTTTTGTAAAGCATATTATTTCTGCCTAACAAGAATTAATATCAAACCAAAGCAAATAATAATCTTTGATTGCAAATGAATGGTCGTTTCAATACTCTTGGGAATTCTTTCAACAGCACAACATTCTTCTGTAAACTAACGTTCGAATGTTAGCATTAAATTCAGTTTTCTACTATCGGCCAAAACCGAGAGCATAAAACTAACGAATATTCCAATGTTTTCGTTATTTTTGTGCTATCGGTTTGGATCGATAGTAGAAAACTTGCGAGAACACATTATTAATCGTTAGTTTTCTTATATTATAAGAAAACTAACGAGAATTTAAAAATCAAAACATTCGAATATAAAGAAAAAATAGAATCATTAATTTTTTAAATCGTCAGTATTTATCATTATTAAGTATATATTTAAACGAAGACAATATTAACAAGGTATCGATAAAAGAATTCATCCAACATACATAAAAAGAACGGCAAATAATAACTTAATATAGTAAATGACAGAAATTGGGGAGTAAAAGGGGAATTGAGGAAGAATCACAAAGAGAACTACGAGAAATGTTTTGTCTCATTTAGATATGTTATTGTTGCATTAATTATATTTTTGTTTTCACCATCAGGAAGACGCACGTGACTGTATAGGTAGAACGATTCGGAAGAGAGCCATTAATGCTACTGCGATTTTTGTGTTCTTTAGGATCTATATAAAAAGAAAAATCTTGGTAAATGGGCTTGGTCCGGGAATAAAAGTACCTTTTGGCCATTATTAGCCTGAATTAGCAAGTAATTTTGGTACAATCCAGTAAAAAGTGCATTTTCAAAATGTTCAATTCTAAAAATGGATTAAATAGCTAGTTTGGGCATGACAAAAGAAGATGAAAAAATGGTATGATCTATTTTATTTTTCCAAACAATTTAAAAAGAAGAAATTTGCCTCATTTTTATTGCAAATATTTTCTTTTTGTTTTTTATACTCTATCATACGGGTCTGACATATTTCTTCTTTCTTTCGAACAAAAGAGAAAATTCATCAACAAAAAAAAGTTGAAATGAGTCGAAAAATAGAACGTTGACTGTTCTATTGAGAGATGGACTTCAGAATTTTTAAGCCGCCTCAGCAAAAATAAATCAAACAGAGAAATAATAAAAAATAAAGATTTTGAAATATTGATACTAGTTTGTGATTTTAAGGGTCATTACAAAAAAATAAAAACAAACAAACAAACCAACTAACAGATACTGCATATATTCATGTATACGCTTTCTTTATACGAATATTCTTTATTTGGGTTCAAGATGAATATTCTTAATTTTTAGGCTATATCCATCTTGATGTATTTTTAGCATATTTTTAGTATACACATGATGAAGAAGAGAAAGCCTTTTTTTTACAAAATGAATAAAACGTAGGTTTTGGATTGAAAAAAAATAAAAAAACCTTATCGTACTCCTTATTAAAGAAAAAATTTGATTTAAAATTAGAAAGTCTTAACAAATATATATTCTTAACGAACTCTCAAGATGACGATATTCTTAGCATATTCTTACTTTTTGTCAAATTTCTTCTTTAATATGTTTATGAAGTATATTCTTCTAAAGCGTGTGTTACAAAAAAGAAGAAAAAACAAACAGATAGATAACAATATAGTATATATTTATCATATAGCAGATTTCAATGTTAAAACTTTCTCCTCTAAATTCGCAAAGACGTAAGTAATTAGAGACTTAGCATAGCCCTTTTCGTACTTCGCGACGCCAGGTTGTAAATCATTAAATTCTCATATATACTTTTTCAAATATGCCCACATGTAGGTGGGGAAAATTAATAGGTACATTTTCATTGTACGAGTTACATAATTACTAAAACACATAAGCGATTCAAATAATTTTTACGAACGTGTTTTTAATAATATTACTTTCTATTTTTAACATGACAATAGGCTACTAAGATTTACTTTCTCACTTATTTCTACGCTCATTGAAATAAAACATTTCTAGTATTTCTAGTGTGTTAGATTCAACATGGTGTCGCAAATTACTACTACGGTCTGAAATTACTACCTCGAGATTCCTGTTAAACCATTTTACTTATTTTTTAATAAATATTAATAAATAATCTTAAAGTAGCATAAATAGATCAAAAGAAATCAGTAAACACGTAATCTTTTTGATACATCGAGGTAGATATATGGCCTCCGGTTACGCCTTTTTGGGTTACGTAATAATCGAACCTCCTCTTCAGGTATTTGATGTTTTTCGGTTTTTACATTACAAGGTTAATCTCAAAACATTATTTTATGTAATTGTAGCGTAAAGACTGGAGGCCGGTTTTGACGCATAACCTCAATTCTGAAGCTATTTTTTCGGTTTAATTCCAGATTGCTCGGTTCAATTTTTCAGCAAATTGGTAAAATTGTAGGTATATATGACATCTTTACGCTATCAATTTTGTTATGCGTGAGTGTTATTATTTCGCGTGTTTTAGCTCATTATCTGTGAAATTAAAACTGCCTCATAATTCCACAAATATATTAGCAATTTCCCCAAGAATTGTTTTGATGACATGGATTGGATGTTCAAACATTCTCTGAAAGAATTAGGTCCAACGCATAACTGGAAGGTACTTAACTTGACTACCCGTTGTCGTGCAGGGGTTGTCGTTGTCATGACCTGTTATATAGTTCGCCATGTCCCATTGCTTGTGGTTAGGAGAAAACAGTTGACTTATTGTCTTCATATACACGAGAAATTGACAAAAGCCCCTTAAAAAGCCTAGTACATTGAACGTTAATCTCATTTCATTTTATAATTTTGACATTCTAAAAAAATGAATTTTGCAAAATCATGTAAGTCAACAACAAATTTAGATGCAAACTTTTTAAAACCAAATCTGATGATAAAAGAAGGAAAAGTTGTGCCGTTTTCCTCGCAAAAGTTACGCAATCTTCACGCCAACCATTTCATTATGTGGTTGAAGAATCTTCCAAAATATTTCTCTCCGAATCTATGACAGTCACAATTGAGGGCATCAGGGGCGGTGTGGCACCAGAAAACAAATCCGGAAAGTCTCAAAAATGACGTACGCACGAGGTATTGAAATCTATCTCTTTTCAAAATTATATATAATATTCAATCATCAGAAAATATATTGATATCAAAAGTTGATATAGAAACCGTATTTTGAAAGCCCCAATTATTCTTTCTTTTAGTTAATCTTTTTCATTTCACTAAAAAAGAGTTTTTAAAGGAAAAGATGGTGGGAAAATATTACAGGAATTGCAAACTGGTGAGAGTATTTTATATGCTGTTATTCTAAAAATAAGATAATCTTTGTAACATGGTTTTTATATAAAATATTCTATCATCAGAAAATATATTGTTATCGAAAGTTGATATAGAAACCGTCTTTTGAAAGCCCCAATTATTCTTCCTTTTAGTAAATCTTTTTCATTTCACTTAAAGCAAAACATGGTGGGAAAATATTACAGGAATTGCAAAATAGTGAGATTATTCTACATCTTCCCATCTGAAAAACATGAAAAAGAATATTATTTCAAAAAATATATATCTTCTATAAAGTTTCAAATAAATGTTTATATTTTCACGAATCTTTATGTTAGAACTTAAATGTAAGTTACAATTTTAAATTTTTAAATTTAACACATATTATGCTTTTCATATGTATTGGCTGCACTATTAAATGGGAAAACCATGATATTTTATAACCGACTCCGACTTGCTAACCTCATTAATGATTTCTTATTCTCCACAGTAATCATAAGAAGGCTCATAGAAACATTAACGTATCTGACACCACCGTAAGCTTACGAGATTCGTACTACAATTTTTCCGAACTGAACTATTGTCTTTTGATGGAATAGATACATCATATAATCATAAACATTTCAAAAATAAATGCATGCAATTGGAGGAGAAAAACACAAGGATTCAAATTGGTTTCTATTATATTCCACGTATCAAAATGGACACCACAAATATCATTTTTGAAAAAAACAAATGTTGTCTCAAACATGTCATAGAGAAATCACACAGCAGTAAGTCAACCTATTCCCTATAGTTTTCTAAGATTCAACACATCCCCCAAAAGCATAACTCTTTCTCTAACAAAGCTAAAAAAAAGCCACAGTACAATTATCAATGAATAAAACACTATTTTACCTTTTCCATATCATTGTGTGAAATATGAAGAATTTCCTAACATGTTGGTTTCGTGATGACCCAGCCAAGGTGTTCAAGAAAGAACATGTTTAATGGAAATTCTAATGGTAATGTTGAATCTTGAAATAGATGGAGGTTGAGTTGGTAACTTTTAGAATATGTTCTTAGTATCTCTTGTAATTAGGTTTTTGGCACACTATGTACCAAGGGGTAAACAGGTAAAAATTCCGAAAAATACACTGAAAACCCCAAAACGGAGTCCCTATATACTAAAAAAATTCCAAAATTTCAAAAATCTTTTAAAAACCTTTCGAAACTGTTTAGACATCGCTTTGTACGACAAGATTGGAGAAATATATTGTCTTTTATTTAAAACAAAAGACTTCATGTTCATCACATTGTTATACTTTAACTAGTGTTCGACTACTCTGTTACATTTGAGTTACAGTCATTTTAAACTCTCTTCGAGATTATTACCAGGCCGTATCTATAGATGGTCATGCAAGCACATAAAGTAAAAGAAAAAAGTCGATAATTGAGACATAAAGAGGAAAAATACTATTAATTGGTTTTCAGAAAATTTAAAAACACTTCTAAAGATTATCCTACAAAAACTTTTGATCGAATTCGAAAAGCAGAGACATGAAATATTTACTTTGATTGATGAAATCTGAAATGGATGGAAAATAGATAAAGCATTGATTTATTCATTTTAGACATTTCAATCAATAGTTAATTGATCATTCAATTCAAGGAAAAGCATCACACTTTTTTCTATTGTCGACTTTTATTCATTAGATTACATTCTGTAGGTAGAATATTTATTTTTTCGTTTTTGATTTTATATTTTCATTATATCTTTATCAATCAAAATGTATTTATGTGTCATTCTTGTGAGGGAGGCAACGTAGGGACCTCTTGTTGGAAGAGTAAATATTCTAGTAGAAAGCACTTCCCTGATCCGAAGGATAAGGAAAATTTGGTAAGTCTACTAACCGAGCAAAAGATAAAGAGAAAATATACTGAAATATAAAACATTTTCAATGAACATTTATGCTTTTGAAATCTTTTTTGAAATTCATTGAAATCAATAAGATCGGTGAAGCATATGTATTTTTTTATATATTGATTTTATATTTTGTTTTGAAATGAAAATCCCAAAACAATATTCTAGGCTTACAAACTCTTCTCAAATATTAGTTTGCACACGAGTAAGTAAAAAACACTAAATTATTCAAATCTAATATTATTAGGAGCATTCAACATGATGGGGAATTACGTCATTAGCCTTAAATTGACCAATTGGCTTCTCGGTGATGTAATATTGAACCAATCACAAACTCGGATTGATCCGGCTAAGTGAGATCATACGTGCATCATAAACCTTTTCTATGATTCCTCCATGCATTCAATATATTTCTTTCATTTTCGTTCATAATCATCTTCATTATTTATCTCTTTTCAACGTTTCTATAGAATGAAAAATCGATTCTTTCAATACTTGCTTTGAGGTAAAAAATATTTTTGTCTTAGTTTTCTATTCTAAATAAAATGTGTTTGGTGAAAAAAATGCATCGCCTTTCCAAAGTAGGCAAAGGTAAATTCAATATAGACCGGTTGTATCTTGAGGTTTGTGCCACCGGAGCCACCGGGCCACCGGAGAGAGCCATTAATGCCACTGCGATTTTTGTGTTCTTTAGGATCTATATTAAAAGAAAAATCTTGGTAAATGGGCTTGGTCCGGGAATAAAAGTACCTTTTGGGCATTATTAGCCTTAATTAGCATAATTTTGGTACAATCCAGTAAAAAGTGCATTATCAAAATGTTCAATTCTAAAAACGGTTACAACAGCTGGATTGGTAATGAGAAGTAGATGAAAAAAATGGTTCCATCATAAGTGCATACCTTACCTTACCTTACCTTACCTTATTAATGGCGTTCGCATGAAGCTTAGCTTTTGCAGGAAATGGGTCACTTTGTCCCTTATTATTTAAATTTTTTTTTCGCAGGATCTTGCCTAAAACCATTTTTTGATAGCAGGAAGAAAAAGATATTCTCGGATACTCTTCATGTTTTACCAGAAAATATTTAGAATGCTCTATCTTGAGAATGTTACCGATTTACCCTGAAGATTTATTTCTAAAACACTCTTCGATTTTATACAAATTATTGTTTAACTATTGTTTTATTTGGACTTAAGGTGTTTTTCCAAGTAACGGGATTATGTCACCATATAGCAGTCTAAATCCATTATGATTTTGCCACGGTATCTGGACATTTATCCTCGTTAATGACCCTCGTAAATAGCAAATTTATTTTCAAAAGCTATATCGTAGGTACTTATTCTTAGTGTCAACTTAGACGAGTTTTGATTCATAGAAATAAATAAAAATATGTTACATAAAAGATTATGTAATAAATTGACAGGCGCTTGTTTCTGATCTTGCATTATTATGTGAAATCTTTTCCTCGAAAGATGATTACCTTTTTTAATTAGGTATACAGCAGGCCTCGACATTTGTGCAATATATGATATATTGTTAATAAGATTTAGCGTATTTTGCCCATCTTTACATGAATTTCTTTTTAAGAATCATGATATATTATGGGTGTTTCTTCCATTTTGTTTGTTACACTGTAAGTGATGTAATTTTCAGTCAGCTAAAAGGTTAAATTAACCATTATTTACAATAGACCCTTTTTCTCTTCAGTCCTTCTTTTGTTATAAAATACTTTATTGGTAGAAACTTTCACAGTTAGAGAAAGTTTATACCCGCAAAACTTTTCTAAAAACTTGTGACCAGCGAAAGGTAATTAGCTTTATTTTTCAGGATTTTCATCAAAAGATGTCGCAGTTCGCGAAAGTTTATCCCCACGAAATCTCTCAGAGCAACCATTCGCGAAAGTTTATACCCGCGAAACTTAATTTTCATCTCTGGCGTTCGCGAAAGTTTCTACAGGCGAAAGTTTCTACTAATAAAGTAATCAAATACCTTATTGTAGACACGTACTACTAGAATACCCGGACGGGAAACTCGCGTTTATGGGGGAAAATTAATGGAGGCCATTAAGTTTAATTTACAATATCTCGAGATTGGAATGACTTTTTAAGTTACTTTTATTTTTTAAATGAAGGATAAATTATCGTTCAACAGGTGGTGAAAAAAATAATTTAAAAAAAAAATTACGTGAGGTGGTAATTAACGATTTACTTAATGAGGGCCAGAAATACATAAATGTGAACTGAATGATATTAAGTACAAAAACCACTATCATATGATATAGAAATTAATCGAATAGACATGATATCATTAATTAACAATAATGCTAACATTTCAGCCATAAATGATTGGTCTTGTAGACCATTTGGGTCCAAAATGGATGTTCATATTCATGATGATCTCGAAACAATTACCCTTATGATACCTTGAAGTGATCTAATAAATTTGTTTTATCAATTTTAACCATTATTCGACCAAAATATTGTCATTTATAACTAAATTTGGCCAAAAATTGAATTCTGGACCCTTTTTGGGGCCAATTATACACTTCTGAATGTATATATTCATTATGATCTTATAGAAAATACCATTAAGATACCTTGAAGTGATCTAATACATTGATTTTATCAATTCTTACCATTATTCGACCAAAATATTGTTAAATTTCATTTATGTTTGCCGAAAATTGGATTTGGGTCCTTTTTGTGCCCTCAAATGCCCTTTTTATGCCACGTTGTGAGTGTTTTGGGTCTTATATGCATGCTGTTTGTGAAGAAATAATTTGATTTGTTTTTGAAACCTGATATTTTGTGTTGCAACTGCTTTTTTCAGTACATATGGATACATTTTCGTAAAAAATACAAATATTTGGTCATTTTCGGTAATAATTGGACCCATTTTGGGCCCAAATAGTCTACAAGACCAGTAATTTATGGCTGAAATGTTAACATCATTGTTAATTAATGATATCAAGTCTATTCGGTTAATTTCTATATCATATAATAGTGGTTTTGGGACTTTATATCATTCAGTTCACATTTATGGTATTCTAGTAGTCCGTGTTGTAGAGTGGATGTTTTAAGTATGGTGTCATTATCAATTAAATAATAAAATATGAAGACTTAACAAAGACCATTCGCGAAAGTTTTTACCCGCGAAACTTAATTTTCATCTACTAATATCTTGGATATTAAATACTATAGATTTATTAAAATCACCATAACTTCAGAAGCTCGAAGCTTTTTAATGTCTAAAGAAGTTATAACTCAAAACTCAGCTAGCCAGTAACTTCAGGGTTTTGTGGAAAAAACACCCAATCTTTTACAATATGTAAAAAGAAAAATATAGATAAAAAATTCTTATCAAAAATGAAGTAGTTAGACGAAGAGAAAATAAAAAACTCAAAAAAAGTCAATTGAAATTTTTGTAAAAATAATTTAAAGCCAAATGTAGATTTGTGAGTACCAATATACCTTATCACTAATGATATGTTGGTAAAAAGGCGAAGCCTTTTCTGATCTTTGGCCACTCCAAATGGCCCTTTATCTTCTTGATTTGGGTTTTAATATTGACGCTGTAATCGGCTGCCGCGTTGTGCCAGTAGGTCAGCCAGTCAGTCAGTCAGTCAGTCAAGAGAGATAGAGAGAGAGAGAGAGAGAGAGAGAGAGAGAGAGAGAGAGAGAATGGATGTAAGGAGGAGGGGGTTAACAAGATATTGGGGTTTACAAAATATATACTTTGCTTTAATATTTTTTTCTTTCTAGATTAGTTTTTAAAGTCTTTTTATTGTTTTTTTTGGCATTCTCTTTTCTAATTTTCTTTTTAGAGGTTTCTATTTTTCTTTTCTTTTTTTCTTTTTAATTTTTCTTTCTTTATTTATTTATTTTTAAGAAAATTAAAAACACTTTTTAATTTCATAGTGTGTATTTACGATTTATTCCATACTAGTTTCGCCACTACTTTAACCTTCTTTAGTGGTCTCAGTAAAATGTTACAAGTTAAAAAAATACGTTTCAAAAATTTACAATTTTGTTACCATAGGAACAGTAATTAAAATATAGAAAGGTACATAGGGGAGGGCTATACGGGTCGAAAATCAAAATGATTCTGAAATATTGGCGAACACCAGCTGATTCTCTTCCAAATTATGTATCTAGACACTTTCAAAAAGAAATTTCAAGAAATTTCAATTTTCCTGCTGCGCACACTCGATTTTATGGAAATTAAATATTTAGGGCAATATTTCTAAATTTGAGTCAAAGATGACATATTTTGATAACGGCAAGTCGTATGGCGACGATTTACCCCTCATTTCAACCAGAATTGCCACATTTCTATTGCAATTTTTAATATTGAAGTTGTCAAGATCACTATTTATGTTGAAAATGGACAGTTTTTGTAAAAATTAGCTAGAAACGGTAAATTATCAACATCACCTGTAATTCTGCCGCAGAAAAACTTCTCCACCATTTTCCTCTTGGACTCGATCGCTGCCAAATAGGAGACATAGGTTGTAAGCCATTGTGTCAATGTCAAAACAAGCCTTGACCAACAAACAATTTGTTCTTGTTTCTTCCAACAACCGTTCATAAAGATCTAAACTCTTCACAATGCAAGCCCATATGGTACCCAGTTTAGTGAACCTTTTTCCAGATACAACGTAACCTATTTGGCTCTACCCTCACTCTCAATCAATATGTCAAATTCATCGGATAAAGATGCAGAGTTACCTGACTTTTCAGATGATATCAATTTGCAGCCGCCAATATTTGAGGATGAAGGTGATTTTCGACCCGTAATAGCCCTATTTAAGACAGAAAAAGTTAATAGATGAAAATCCGAGAGACCTGTTTCAAGAACTGACGAGTTTTGAAATGATCTTGGCTTATAGTAAGAATAAGATCAATACAAGATGGAATATTGTTGCTCTTGAAACAGGTTGGAATTTTGAATTAGGCTTTTCAAATAATAGTCATTGATATAAATGTCATTAGACAGGTCGTTTTTCCAAACCATCTAGCACTCAACCTAACCGAAAATCTTTCTTTTGGGAACTCTTACACTTGTTAAGGGGCTTCCAAAGCAACCAGCTACATTTTTGAACAGGACTCAAAATGGCGGATTTTAGCCAAAATGGCGGA
>JAUKPT010005316.1:0-10508 GCA_032273505.1 Nanomia bijuga | reverse complement strand
AGAGTTGATTCACCAATATGCAAAGTATCATAAATAGGAAATTAATATTCATTGAGATATAGACAGATCTTTGCTAATGCTAACATTCGACTCCTCTAAAAATGCTAACTTTTGGCTCCTATTTTGCCCGCAAACCAATTGATCAAATCTTTCCATCTATAGCTTTCCATATGATGAGACTTCTTGTAGCATAAAATTTAGCTCTTTAAGCTAACCATCCAATAAAAGTTTAATGCCTATCACAAGATGGCCTTTGGTAATAGCTGGTTAGATAAACCACATAATTTTGGAACATTAAAAAACGTATCCCTATTAAGAAAAAAATGCAAAAAATGTCCAGTTTCGAAGGGGAAAAGGGATATTTCTTTCCCTTCTCCTTTAGAATGGTTTTTTTTACACTTTTTCTGAAGAGTAAAAAATGTTTTTATCAAGGAAAGAAATGTATAAAATTTCCAGTGCCAAGGGGAGAATGGTATTTTTTCTCCCCTCTTTCTTAGAACAGGTTTTTGCACACTTTTTCTGCAGATTAAAACATGTTTCTATCGAGAAAAAAACGTAAAAAATATCCAGTTTCGAGGGGGAAAAGGATATTTCTCTCTCTCTTCTCTTAGAACAGGTTTTTGCCTACTTTTTCTGCAGAGTAAAACATGTTTCTTTCCAGAGAAAAAAAAACTAAGAAATGTCCAGTTTTGAGGGGAGAAAGGGATATTTCTTATATTGATTATGCGACATGGTGTACAGTGAATGATATAAATAAGTTGTTTACAGGATAATTGGCGACAAGTTTTTTATTGTCTTAACGAAGCTAAAAACAACAAAGCTGTAAAGAATTGCTCTTTGAACATAACAACACTTGAGCACTATTCTCGAAACAAATCTTACCGAGAGGGCTGTAAAATCTTTCAATATTATTTTTCATCTCAAATAATTATTAGAATTATCATTTTTCTTATTTGTTTCTCTTAATAAAAATCATACATAAACAAATATAAAAAACGCAATATATAAACAAAAACGTGTAAAGTGATATGATTAGTAAAGCCTTAAAAAAATCTCAACGAGGTAAATCTTTTAACCTGACAAGAAAATACATTTTTTTCTTAACCCATGGGTTAATAGCTTCTCAAGAATGATTTAACCTTTGTCGCTGTAAATTTGATTACGGTGGATTTGTATTTTTACTGAGGTGAATTTGTATTTTTACTGCGATGAATTTGTAGATTAACTGATGTGAATTAGCATTTTTACTGAGATGAATTTGCATTTTTACTGTGAGAAACCGTATCTTTTACCATAGTAATTTTTTCTCTGTTAAAAACAGTTAGGTCCTTTTTCAGACAGTCAAATATCTTCTGATGGATTAAACGTCTACCGCAAAGAGACAAACACAGGGCCTTATACAAATTTCTCATATCTCGTTTGTATATTTCGATCTTAGGTGGTTTGAAGTGACTGCCAATGGTATCATTAGTAAAAATAAAAGGTCACTCTATTACTACTCTATTACTACTGTTGTTTTACCAACAAAAATAGTACTAGCTCAGACCAATACATATCCATTGTTCTAATTTTGTCTCCATTCTGCCATTGATTTACCATATTTGAAACATACAAAAATATTTCTCACTCATAACACCAAGATATAAGGCAAAAAAAATTATTCAAAGATATATTGTAACAATAGCACTACCTACTTCCTTCTACTATTGACAATACCCCCTTCATAATATAATTGACCAATACCATGAACTAAAAACACAATTTGAGTTATGGGCCCCAAACAATCTGTTTCATTGCAGTCAATTTCGTATCCACGATTTAATCGCCTTGGTCCTAGAAACAGAGACAGATTGAGCAATCAGAAAAACATGCAAAGTTAACTTTTTTTTTTTCCATGCATAATCATAATACTTTTGAGTGATGATAAAAATAATTGAAATTATTCACACACAATTAGCACAATGAGGCGACTATGAAGAGACTTTTAACAGAAATGATCTGAAAGAAAAAAATGCTAAAATCAGTTTACCACTAAACCCCATTTTTTGAACCAATCTTGATCCTGTAGATTCACTTACAATGAATACTTCTGATATATCATGCCATTCGATTCTATTTGAGCCCAATTTTATTTGATGAATAACTAAAATAAAGAATGCTGAAAGATTCACATACCGTAAATCCTAAATCAACCCTAAATGTACTGGGCTTTTTAGAGAGCTATAATACTATGGAGGTGCAGATTCTGTCACCCTCTCACAAATCCTTAAAAATGGACTTATTTCCTTTCCTGAGGTATTAAACAAAAACCAGCAGTACATTCAGAGTTAAGCGCTACCATTACTTTCTGAATATAAAAATATAGTATACTTACACTTTAGGGATGGAATTTCAATCAAAAGGCCTACAAGTGCATCAATACTGGGAGGAGGAAGTAGCAGGATGACCCCTACTTATGAAAGATATTGTTCAATTCAAATGTAAAATGTAGCAAAACATGACAACGGCCATTCAATATAAATAATAAATATAAAATATAAATATAAAATAAATATTTTTTTCTGTTTTTTATTTATCAGTAAATAATTGGGATAGGTTTTGTTGCTTTATTAACAAAATAATTAAGGGAAAATTTTACACTTACTATTATCTGATGTAATTGGACTAGAAAAGCCACCAGTTGCAACACTACTACCAAAACCCTACAAGAAAACATCCTTATTCTAAATTCTTATAATAAAACATTTAGTCATAAGAAATGCAATGTCACTTAATGTTAATACCATTTCAAATGGAACCCATGATCACATGCCATTGAATTAAAATGATGCATGAACATCTTATTTCTTATCCACCTTTTAATTATTATGTATCAGTCAAAATAGGGGGTAGATTGCCTAAATATATTGGGTGCTACCTGAGATGTAAGCCCTATATCCCTCTTGGGGTGGTATCCTTTATCCAAAAAGTGACGTAGTACTTTTAGGGTAACACATCCACTTTTTCCCAAATTTTTAAACAAAAGAAATCAAAATCAATTTAATTTGGGCTGATTTTTTTTGGTATTTTTCTTGTAGTATCCTGGGGTAAAACGCCCAAATTTCTCACTGTGTGTAGAATGGTACCCTAAACCCCTATTTGACACAGGACCACCCACTTATCTACAGATAATCCTGAGTAACTACGATCAACCTTCCAGTGTGTGGGGAAGTACCCTAAACCCTAAGTCGATATCTGTCAGTCAAGTTAGTTTATTGCAATTATTCTTTCTTTTTATGCAAACTTTAAATTGATGAATTATAGGATACGTTTACTCATTAGCAATTAATAATTTGCAAATTTAATGTAGTATGATTTTGCTTTGTTTTCCAGTACCTTGTGTACATAATCAGAATAAAAAACATTGCTTGCATTACCATTATTACATTACATATTGAAGAAGATATTAGACCAGTTCAGGTTCTTTATGTTGCATTGTTTATGATTTAGTTAGAGACATAGAGAAATCAGTAATTGATATCGTGCCTACAAATAACTCAGTAAACTATCAACCACGTCATAGAGTACTAAACTAGGAAAGGTTATTTTTCAAACATAAACCCATGTGAACATCGTACCGAAGAGATTATATTTTGCAAAAGAGAGGTATCTCCTATAGCATTATGAGAACAATAACCAGAGGAGATCCTTTAGAGTTTGTATTTTTGATAGACAATGATTGAAAATGCGTGCAAATGCAACGAATGAGAAATTCTTTTCTTTTTTTCTAGTATCGAGTGAAAAGAGAAAAGTGCGAGGACTTTTAATTGTCATTGTTTCAACCTCAGTGGCACCTATGCTATTTTTTGTAAACACAAAAATAAAATAGAAAAAAAAATGTTATCTAAACACTACAAGTAAAAACCAACAAAATAGGCTGATTGTTTTTACAATTTGTACAGATAAATAAAACAAAAAGATAAGGCCAAAAAAATAAAATGTGTGGTTCCGGTTACATAGGTTTGACAGGGAAGGTTCGGTCGGTCAGATGTTTTATTTTCTTTTATCTTTTATTTTATTTCATCCTATCGTCTTATAAGGAAAAATGTAAAAAAAAGGGAGATATATGTTTTTAGTATAAAAAATGTGTGTGCACTTTCTTCGTTTTCTGGTTTGAATAGGATTTTATTGATAAGAAAGTTCAATAACTGTTAGCTGTTAGATTATACGGCAAGTGATTTAAGACGAAAAACTTGTTGATTTTCATATACTCATTAGCAAAA
This sequence comes from Nanomia bijuga, assembly GCA_032273505.1. NCBI lineage: Eukaryota > Metazoa > Cnidaria > Hydrozoa > Siphonophorae > Agalmatidae > Nanomia > Nanomia bijuga. The sequence continues at coordinate 6,246 of JAUKPT010005316.1, read as the reverse complement.
ATCATCTACCTCTCCCCCCTTTCCTAGAAGAACCCCCCCCCCCTTTATCAACACAAACTTAGACACCCCCCTAACTGCCATTTCGAAAATTTTGAATGGGGTAGAAACTTTGCAGAATACATTCTATTAAAGATCAAAATGCCATTTTATCTTGATTTTAAGCCTTTTTGTCCCTTTTTCTCAAAATATCCTGACAATTCTGATGCATTACAAAATATCAGGCTCATCCTGACAAATCCTGGCACGTGGACACCCTGCATTTAGAGAAGAAAGTAGGGTCGAGTTAAACATCACATTTATGTTTAAAAGGAAAAAACAGATTTGGGACTGGCCTCTACCTTCCCCATTTCTATCTATTAAAAAGCTTACCAAAGAATTGACAAATTCAACATGACTATCTTCAATAACCACACTTTCATGTTCATCAAATGCTTCCCACTTCCCTGGGATGTCTGCAATAAACCATGTACCTCTTTTGATAGGTACACTATTTTCTAAAAACATTATCAACTTGAGTAAACACAAATATCAATATCAAATTTCTCAGAATATTTGGGAAATAGTCAAACTCATACAAAATAAACTTAATTTTGTTAACCTTTTCAACACAATTGTTATGTTTTCCTTCAAACTATCATTTTTACCCCAAACCTTTCTCCTTACCAATATATCTTATGAAAAATAAGATATGCTTTTAGAAGCAGAGTAAGAAACAGTTTACATATCCTAATATAATTGATCATACAAAATACTAAAATAAATACCACGCCAATAAAGTGGACGACATTCCCGACCAAGAATATCTGCTTCATAAAGTGACCCTCTGACAGTCGTGCAAGTCACAGAAGTTAAATCAACAGCATCTTCATCAGTTTGTGTGCTTTGAAGATCTTTAAACGATCTAAGTATAAAAAACATAAAAAGAAGAAAAATCTTAAAAGCAGATCGATTTTCTCAGTCAAAAACGGAGTCTGATAACAGTTGAGAGCTCGTTAGATGCAGAATTTTTGGTAGTTTTTAATTATAAATCAATATTTGCACAAGATTTCTTGTCGGGTCTTGGGTACAAATAACCTGTTTTGGGCTAAAACTAGCTCAAAAATTGAAATCTGAGAGCTTGTTTGTTGCAGAATTTTGAGTTCTTAGAAACAATGCTTGGAAACCCAACAAAAAGGATTTGTGGAAATTGACATATTGACCCCCAGATTTGGGTTTAATTAGGGTCATAATGACCATAATTTCCCCTGAATTTGATGTCTTTTTTTAACTGAGGTATCAAGAAGAACTACCTTCCATTGCCTTTTAAATTTCCTCAAAATTGAAATTTCTGTTTGGCTTCTTAGTTCGAAATATGTGAAAATTGACAGATTTGGGCTTTAATAGGGTTCTAATGACCATAATTATATCTGATATTGCTGTCTATTTTTAGCTAAGATACCTAATGTCTGTCTCAAAAGTATTGGCACCTGGCACATATTCATCAATTGTAATCTTAATATTTGATCTTTTTTCAAGTTTTTTTTACCTTTGGGAATGAAAAAAATATATATCTGGCCAAGTTTGATGACATTTGCGCAAAAAGATGCACATTTATGGGCACTCAAAGTAAGCAGTATTTGAGCCTACATTACCCCTACATACATGGTTTGTTTACATTTCATAAAACTCATTAGCATTCAAAATGTATAAACTCGTTGATCGCCGACTACAATTATTAAAAATCAGCTTATTAAAAATCAGTAAATCTTGCACAATTTTTTTTCTCGAAATTCGTGTGATTTCAGTTCCCATTAGAAATTCATTAGTCTTTGTTTATCCACAATTAATCATTTCAATGCATATAATGCTTATAATGCTATAATTTTGCAGTGTTTCCAATATAAAAGTAATAAGCTCGTTAAAAATCCCATGATCTCCTATTGATTCGTCGTTCGTCATCATAAAACAAAACAATAGACCCACTTCACAAGGGCAAATAAAAATATTCGTGACTATTTTGGACAATAAAAATCAAACAAAAACTTTTAAATTAATTTTTAAATCTTGTAGAACCGTTTAACCTTGAAATGACCATTGCTGTACTATTCAAATGTGACGTATTCTTTGCCTCTAACTCTAACTAAATATTTATCGCAGAGAAAAACATTATACATCAAAATTTAAGTTAGGAAATGGAAATGTTTTCGGCATGAGATAATGAGGCATTTTATCCTTCTTGGGCATTATTTTCATTTTTTTCGCAATTATTCCTAGAAATATAAGGTTGAAAATTGGATCCCCGTCCTACTAAACATACTATGATGAAGTTGCTTATTTCAATTTTTAGTGGCTTAAAATCAATAAAAACGATATACAGTACTAATCTTAAGTATCTGATAGATTTTCAAGCACTTCTTCGTAATTGGTTGTAGCGTAATTTCAACAAAATTTATGAAAGTGACCAACTAAATATACAGTATGAGATTTGGAAACCATATTACCCGTTATTATAGATTGTTTGATAGCAAACCATGTTTATCTGCCAAAGCATTCTTTTTCCTATGATAATACCTTTCTTTCAATACAATTGTATATTTCAAATCCAACAAAAAGACATTGACTTTTGATTGTATATTTAGTGGCTCTTTTTCTATAATTGTATTTTATGTATTTTTGACACATTCATTGTAAAACATAGTAACCCATTCACTTGATTAAATATTTGAAATGCTGCATGTAGCAGCATACATGGAAAGGATAAACAAAATGATGTTTAATGAAAATATTAATAGAGAAAGTTTTATGGAAATTCTGGCTCGGATATGGATTAAGCAACAGCTGAACAAATAAAGAATGCAGCTAGAAGAGTTGAAATAACAGGAGATGTATTTAACATTAATCTTTTTTATCAAGATATGATGGATAGAAGTGACAAATAAACCACCACAACTCCTGTAAAAAAGAAAAACTTTCAAACCATTCAATCACCAGTAGGCTATCGGAGGGATACAAAAGAACATTGGAAACTGAAGTATGAAGCTGCTTTGGAGCGAATCAAAGAACTAAAAACAACACCAATTACCCCAGAAGAAGTTGTTCCTGATCTACTAAGCATTCGAAAGATAAAACGAAGAGATGTAAATAAGGCCCCAGTTAGATGTACACAACAGTATGGGTCGATGGAAGAGAAAAAAAATCTGGAACAGGTGGAACACTTAGAAGAGGAGCACACAGAAAAGGAGAATAGAAAAAAAGAGAAAGAAAAAGGAAAAGAAGATAACCTAGCAAGGTTTTACTGATACAAAAATAAATGATGTTGTGGTAGAAGTAAATGCGAAGTATCAGGGTTGAACAAGTGCAGCAAATAAAGTGGTATTTTAAAAAGTAGGTGTGGGAAGAAAAAAACCTTCCAGTATGTGATGAAAAGGTGCTCAAGGTTAGAGTCTACAGTAGTGATTCAGAAAGTGTCAATAATGATGCCAGCGTAGATCAAAACATTTAAATAGATCTTCTTTCCTGTTATAGTGACGATAAAGAGGATCTGAAACCTACCAGAATGAAACAAAAAATGATACGAAACTTGGAATTTTAATTTAGCAGCGACGATGATAAAGACAAGTAAACTTATGTCAAGAAAGAAAGAAATACTGAATGTATCCTTTTCCAACATGTTAAACTGTGTGTATGTGCGTATGTGTGTGCATGTCAGATTTAAATCTTTGCTTATGATTGACTTTTCCTTAATATAGTTTAGCATCTAAATACTGTGGTTAATAAATGCAACAGAACAAAAGAATCAGTTGTGTGAACTAACACATGTACTGTACAATGGAGTGCGTTTTCGTTTAATTGAAGAAAAATAGATTGTGTGTTGTTATGTTACGATACGGATTAACAACAAAACAACAAAAAGAAGTCTTTTAACATCGAACAGACAACTATTTATTGTAGTTTATTTTTATAAACTGTGAAATGACAAAAGAAAATAGTAAGTATGTGGAATAAGCTGCGTTTGTTTTGAAGAAAAAAAGACGTGAACAGTGAAAAGAAAAACAAGTTACCAGAAGATTTATTTGTTTTCGTTCAGATCAAGATTGTCAAAGTAAAGTAGAGTCGCTTTATATCATCGTTGTTTATAACGACAGTTTTGTGTACTGTTATTCAAGTATGTTCGTTGATCTTTTGTTTGGACACATTCAAAAATAACTGGCAGTAGTGGGACATTGATAAAATCATAATCATAAATAATCATAAATGTGCAATAAACATTTTTCTACTGGTTGGAGAGAGCTAAAAATGCACCCAAATAAGCATGATATAATTTCCTTTAAGTTTTGCTTTGACAGTACTGGATATGAACTACCATAAGGAAATTATAGATAGAAATCTAACATTTTTGAGTTAATTGTTATATTTTTATCTTTTTCTGATTATTGTAACAAACATCATGAAAATGTGTTCTAAGGTACAATTGGAGAGTATACTTATATAGTCAGGGCAGTGATATAACATGGGTTTGGGAAAGATAAGATACAATAATGACAAATCATTTTTTTTGCATTTTTGATACTAATGATACTTAATATTTCTTTTTCTGATCTCAATAAAGCTTCAGTAATTGGCCCAAATTAAAATATGTCATTTCTATTTGAATTCTCCTTTGATAAAAAACAATATCTTTTTTGAAAATAAGGTAGTTTAAGATAAAAATCTAGCAATTTTGACTGAAGATAAGTAATTTTCTTTCTTTCTTTTTAAGGTCATGATTGCGACTCAACTAAATAAAAATGAGAAATCTTTGACCAGGAGCTAAGCTGAATTAAATGAAAAGGGCAATAAGCTAGGGCTAAAATGAGATACTAAGCTAACAGTAAAAAATATTAACTATTACTGTATGAATAAAAAACTATAATAAATTCTACTAAGATATAAAGTACACTTAAATCATACTGAGTAAGTCCATGTATTGAGATGAACTTATTGTCAGTTTATCATTTTTTTGAACAGATGGTAAAAATACCTGATATGGCAAAACAAAAGTTGTTTTTTCTATTCTTCTGTTATAGACTTCGACTTTTTCTTCTTTGACTTTATCCAAGTAGAAACATGGAGACCCTTTAGAAATCACATGATTGTATTGATCTGTATCATTTTTAGTGGCTGCACATTTTTCTTTTACCTTACACAGATAAAAAAGTTCTGAAGAGTTAGATGAGGAATATACAGCAACAACATTTCCAACCTCAACATTTTCGTGAAATTTCTGTAAATACATTGATTTTCTTATACCTACAGTTTCTACAGTCAACGCTGGGAATGGAGTTTTCATACCATTCATTAGTTATTACTTGCATAATTTCCAGTGACAACTTTTTCCTACCTAATAAAATTGTTTCCCTCCCATCGTCTAAAATCAGCTATAAATCTACTTAATCTCTTTACTTCTATCTTTCTTCCAATCCACCTTAAAAATTCATCGCTTATATTATCTAGAAAAATATCATTCAACATCCAAATAGCTCTTGTTTTTTCTTCAGTTGGAGTTTCTTGATAAACTCCAGAATACCATTTATTAGTTTAGCTTCAAATAAGTTCTCACAGCTAGAGTGCGCTAGAAATTTTTTTTTCATTTGCACTTAGTTTATCCAAAAAATTAGATACATTGCTTACAGATCTTTGAATTTTTTTTCGCTGAGCATCTTTGCATTGTTTATTTGGCTCTAATTCTAAAACAGCTTCTTCTTCATCACTCAAATAATTTCCATCTGCTAAAGCAGCTTCTTCTTCATCCCTTAAATAATTTCCATCTTCTAAACCAGCTTCTTCTTCATCACTTGAATAATTTCCATCTTCTAAACCAGCTTCTTCTTCATCACTCAAATCATTTCCATCTTCTAAAGCAGCTTCTTCTTCATCACTCAAAATATTTCCATCTTCTAAAGCAGCTTCTTCTTCATCACTCAAATCATTTCCATCTTTTAAAGCAGCTTCTTCTTCATCACTCAAACAATTTCTATCTTCTAAAGCAGCAGCTTCTTCATCACTCAAATCATTTCCATCTTTTAAAGCAGCTTCTTCTTCATCACTCAAATCATTTCCATCTTCTAAAGCAGCTTCTTTTTCATCACTCAAATCATTTCCATCTTCTAAACCAGCTTCACCAGACCTCATCATCTTTAGCAACATAGGTAAAATGAATATCATCTTCATAGACAGTTGATCCATCTGGCAATCTAATGATGATTGATGATAATTCAGTTGAATGTC
>JAUKPT010005315.1:0-10508 GCA_032273505.1 Nanomia bijuga | reverse complement strand
GTTCCTATGGCAACATTTTGTAAATATATATTTTTTAGCTTTCTGTAATTTTACGCACATTTTGTCAACTACTGATGTATAGCCGAAACTAGTTTAGTTTCTAATACAAATTTTCAGTATGAAAATTAAATGTGTTTTTATCTTTCTAAAAATTATATGTTGACAACCCCGACTCAATCATAGTAGATGCAGCAGGTAGAAGAAAACATGTACTGAAAAAGCGCTCCAATGAATTAGCAAGAAATGTGCGTGTCAAAGCCACAATAATAAACTGCCACTCGACCACAAAAAAAAAATGGCGAAGGGGAGGGAAAACAAAAACAGTGTACTTACATGACCAACCTCTGCAAACTCCAAGATAGAAATCCAAAACTTGAAAACTAGAAAACTAAAACTTGAAAACCCGAAGATCAAGACTAGAAACTAGAAACTGGAAATTGAACGACAAAGTCGAACTTGAAAATTGAACCTAATAAATGCTAACTGAACTTGCCATATGTTACCTTGAAACCTTGGAGTGGATGATATAGAAACTATATAAAATACATAAAATGCAGGACAAATAATTTGTGATAACATGCCTCTCCAAAGTGATAATATGCCTCTCCATAGTGATAATATGCCTCTGGATGTGATAATATGCCTGTGCATTGTCTTTTTTTCATGATTTCTATTATCCATTACGCTCTAAAAAATAAATCATTTTGAGTGTCTCATCTTAGTTTTTTGTTGTTGTTGTGACCACTCCCTCTCATGTCAAATTATGAATAAGCGACCGATAAGCCCTTTCATCTTGTCTCTTTATATACAACTCTCAACTCACTTTCCATGGGATTTAACATTTTTGCATGCATTTTGATAAAATTAAGAAAATAACTCCACGTTTTTTAAACGTTTATTCAGATGTGCTGCCGAGCTGCTGTTTTTTTTGCCACCCTGTCCCTAAGACTTAAGCCTCCACCTGTTTATTTCCATGCATATGGTAGTATCAAATGAATTAAAGGTTTTGGCCAGTATATTTACTTTTGATTATGATGAAGTACTGAAAAGTTTATATATACAACTACTGTATGTCAATGACTAGTCTGGTCAATCCATCAAATCTGCAACTCTTTTTATTCCTTTCCCTTGTTGTTTCTCTTAACTTTAATTTGCAGCATCAGATAATGGAATTAAATCTATTTTCTTTCCATCCTTATTTTCCTCCCTGCAAGCATTGGCCTCAAATATAATCTTTTTCTGATTAACCCTCGGTGAGGAATCTTATATTTTCAATGGTCGATGTGAATGGAGGGGGTAATAACTATTTTAATAATGGTGTAAGTACTGAAGTTAACATTTTGTTGGGCTGTTTACATGTGATGGCAATTGTAAGAGACAAGGGAAAAAAATGAGTTAATATTTTCTAATGATTTACAAGTCGAAATTTGGAATAATTGTGTATTAAAGTGATTTGCAAAATGAGAATGCAAAATCCCACCAAAATTTGTACATATGACATATATCTGCAAAATTTTGTCAAAAAAAAATTCAATCAACGCAGATATATTTGTTTTACAACTATTTGATGCTGGGATACAAAATTGATGTGTGACACAGATCAAATTACATGGCCTTATTGGAATCATTGATTTGGTTCAAAAATGTTAACCTGCATGGAAATGTAAAATTCTTGTTTTAAGCTTCAATTTTGTCATTTAATATTTTGTTATTTTATTTTCATTTTCATTTTTCAGTGCTATGAGGGAACATTATATGAGAACTGGAGAAGGATTTTTATGTGTTTTTGCTGTCACTAGTCTCAAATCTTTCCAGGAAATAGATAATTTCCGTATGCAGGTATGTTTTCTTTTTTTATGGCTCATATTGGGGTCATACTAAACAATGCACTCACCCACTCCTACCCACAACCACCAAGAAAAACCCACACCCACTTAGAAAAAGTCAAACTCACTCAGAAAAAGTCACATCCATCCAGAAAAAGTCACGACTGTGCTGAAAAATAGTATAAATAGATTGATAAATGTAACATTTAAATGTAACACTTAAGTAGGTTGTATCCTAATCTATATACCTAGTCACATTAAAAAAAATGGTTTGAAAAAATATAAATTTGTACTACTCACACTCAATTTGTAGGATGAGACATTACCCAAAAAAGCTAACATTAGTTCAAAAATGTGCATTAGTTTCTGTCTTTTAAAAGTATATAAAATCATTTGTACAAATTGACATTTTTGATGTTGATTCCGAAAATGATATCCATTTTTTTGATATTTTAGATATGTAGCCTACTACCGGTACATTCCAAGTTGGCCAAAATACAAAAAAAACAACACCAAAACAGGGTTGACAATGACCTGAAAAGTATAGAAAAATTGCTGATTTTTGGTAACTTCTGGAAAAGTCTGGATTTTTCAGTGTTATTAACTTTATTGTCTGGAAAAGTCTGGAATTTTGGTCTCTCTAAAAGAATAAATCTTTTTATTGTACTTTTCTAATTTCTTGTTTAAAAAAATAAATATTTTAGGACATTTTAGAGCTCTTGCAAAAATTTCTCCATCCATGGTGAACAATACAAATGCTATTTTCTATGAAAAATGTCTGGAAAAATGACCTCAAAATCAAGGGAATGTCTGGAAAAGTCTGGAAAAATTCATTTCAAAAACCATTGAATACCCTTCAAAATCTGTATTGCGTTGAAGAGAATGTTAAATGGGTACTAAAAAAACAGCTATCAAGGACCTAATTAACTTGCTTAACCCAGATATCACACCCATTTTCCATGATTTTTGATATCTTACCTGATAGATACACTCCCAAATTGGTAAAAATACCCAAAAAATACCAAAATATGTATTGCCTAGTAGCGAATGTTAAATGGATACTAAAAACTACATTAACATCTATTTAGGATCTTTTTAACATGCTTAACACATATTTAATGAAAAAATACTGGTAGTCAAATTGTGATGCGATTAAAGGAAATTAAGGGTAATAAAGCCCCAAAAAAGAAATTGTCAAGAGAAAGTTTAAAGTTTAATTCTTAATTCTTAATTATATTTGTAATAATATTGGGACACTTAGTTATAAAATAATAATAATCCGATACAAAGTTCATTATAATTATGCTTCATAATTAATAGTATAAAAAAATTTAATGAAATTTTATTTGAGATGAGTTCAGTATTTAGCAGTTACTTAGAATCTCTAATTAACTGCAAATTATTAATTGACTGTGGAAATATGCAAAATAAATGATAACAAAAGTATTTGTTTATTTATTTATCTGTTAATTTTGCAGCCAAAAAAAATTGTGCACATCAAAAAATATTTCAAATCTCAATTGTATTCATGTCCATTTCAATTTAATAAGGAGAGTTTGTTTTTTTATATTTGAGAAACGATTTGAAATTGACATATAATATATCTGCTCGAGAAGCAAAAAACACAAAATATGGGACTAATGGACATTAGTTCTTTGAGTCTATTGAAGAAACGAGAATAGTATTTTTGTGTAAATATTTTGAAAATATGTTTTTTTCCATTGTTTTTTATTTGTTCAAACTATTAATTATTAACAAATTTTTGCAGTTTTTTGCCCAATTCGAGAAAAATTGACCTTGGTTTATAAAAAATTTAAAACCTTGGTCAATTTTTTTCCCGAATTTTGAATTATTGTTAAAACCTTCCTGGGACACTATTAAACTTTTCTATTATATCACCAGTGCTTTTTATGGGACAAATAGTGACAACGAATTAAAATTATACTCATCTCTTAGCTTCATTTTTGTGTGAATTATGTGGAGAAAAAATAGGGAAATACATTTAAGTTTTGAACATATCTCTGCACTGACTGATGAGTTTCATTAGCCTGTAATCATTTTGTCCCAGCTCATAAGCACAATCAAAGAAAATATTGAATGATGAATATTAAATTAAATTTATTGAAAAAAAAAGATAGAATATGTTTGTTCCAACTTCAAGCCTACCCTCTATCATAATGAAGAAACAAGTGAAAAAATATATGAACAAAATTTAAACTTGTTTATGACTTTAACTCGCTCATATTGATGCTACAGAATGATGCAATCAAAAATGAAGATGTTTACAAAAGAAAAATAATTTTTAAAAGTCTATTGAATACTCAAGGATACACTGTCTCTTTTTGGCACAGTTGATCAGAACAGTCATATTGAATCATTTAATTTAAACTTTTTTAGAAATATCGAACAGTAAAAAAAATAAGAAAATTCCATTCAAAAATAAATTAAAATATTTACAGATCGTTACGTTCATCTAACCAGAGAACCATGGCTTCATCTTTATTGGATTGGGGAGTTAACGCTATGTTTTTGTATTTATTGGTTTTGCTGTCCATTTTTGTGATATCTTTGGTGACACAACTTTATATCTCAGACCACCTTTCTTTATTGTTGCTTGCTGCAGGTTTGCCCCAGAATTGTGATCCATAGCAGCAAACTGCGTTCTGCATATCATGCAGATTCGCCATCTACCAAAAGTACGTATGGCGGATTTACAGATACCAAAAAACCTGGTGTGTTGTTCCGAGCAGTGTTGGTCAATTAGTGAGAAATATCCCAGTAAAGAATTTTTTTTTTGTATTGTTGTATTTTGTAATAAGTATTTTGTTGGGTTTTTTTTGCTCTCAAAGATTACCATCTACCTTTTGTAATTATGATACTATTACTTTATTTAATTATTTTAAACATAAACTAAAATAAAAATTTTGGTTAACAATATCAGAAAGGATAAGAAAATAAAAGAGTTTATTCAGTTTTTCAGTTCATGATATAATTTAGCAGCAAAGAAGAGTTCAGTTTGGAGTTTACTCTAGTGCCCCTGACACATAGAAGTGAAGATCTAAGGGCTAAAAGAGAAACTTGAGTAAGTTGATTTTGTATGAAAATAGGAATATTAGAATTATGCGTTTTAGTATAGTTCAATTCAATTCAATTCATTTTTTCAATTCATTTATTCTCCTCAAAACAACTATGTAATACAATAATTATACACAATAAATTGAAGAAATAATAAACTAAGTATACAAACAAAAAGAAGTTTAACAATACAATAGCTCAAAGAAGGACCATCCAAAGGTTATTTTTCAAACTTACCTAATAGGGACATGTCAAGCAAATCATTTGAGTTGATAAATGTTGTTTGTTGGGATTGGCTTCTGATCTCGATTAAAAAGAGCTTCAGCCAGTTTTTTTATCTGCCAGGATCTTGAAATTTGCTTTAGGGTGTTTCATCTGATACAAGTGCTCTTCTGTTCAGAGGATCATACATTGTGCGGTCTTACCAATATAAGTATCATTCTATTTTTTGTTCTTACATTTTTGTTTGTAAGAGAAATTACTTGAGATTTTTTTCGTCAACTTTATCTTTCATGTTGAATGAATTTGATGTCTTTGTACCCGTTTGGACGATTCTTTATTTCATGTTATTTGGAAGGTTGTTTTTAAAACTGTTTTGGAGACCTTTAATGACCTCTAACTTTAAAAATCCAATTATCAATTTCACACATGAGTTTGAGAAAGAAAGAGACATCGCCTTTCTTCATGTAAAGATCATGCAGCAAGAAGACGAAAATGTCCAGACAGGAGTGTACAGAAAACCAACTAAAAGAGTATTTGCATCCATTGTTGGAACTCATATTTTCTGAGTAAATTCGAAGCCTAGACAAAGATCAAGAAAAGTTATATGGTATAATCCTACATTTAGCATCAACGTCCATAAATTCCTTTAACTTAGATTATAAAGATTTTAACATGCAGTTTTCTGCAAATTCTTCATATATTATTCCGGTGACCGGAAGTGGCCAGAAAAAATGCATCTTTTCAAAAAAATCAGAAAATTTGATGTAAATTTGCTAAGATCTTCATTTAAGAGCATATTGTAGTAAATAAAATCAATTACAGTTCCTCCTGTCCTTCCCCTAATCCCTCCCTTCCAGTTTTTCCGGTTACTGAAAGTGGCCAAAAAATATGCCTTTTGACAAAAATTACCCAGAAAGTTTGATAGAACTTGACAATAAGTTTCATCATACATATTCATACAAATATTAGTTGTGCGAGTGCATACATGAACGCCTTCCTGCCTTCCCCCACTCCCTCAGTTACACCCCTTCCCCTACATACACCCCTCCGGAACGATCTATCTTGCTCAATTCGTTCTGTTCTGGAAATCATAATAATATGTGTTTTTCGATGGTGTGCAGCAGCTCTGACTAGTTTTTATTAGACTAGTCCTTTCATAATAATCATGACAATGTTACTCAGCGCGAGTTATTTGTGATTCTTCCTATAATGCATAGTGAACTCAATGCGTACTCTCCCATACAGTGTTGATACAGTTATGCAAAAGTTGGAAGAAGTTACAAGAAGCTTCCATCAACTCCTTCTAGATGAATGCCTATTTTTAAGCAGGCAGCAATATCACATAAGATCATGGCGTACTATATAACAGGCCTTGTCAACTTGCTGCAGTTTCTGGTTCAGTACCTTCCAATCATTTGTTTGGCCGGATTTTTTATAAAAATCGTTACATTATTCCTGGATTTATGAGGTACTTTCGATTTCATGAAAAAAAGGATAAAATGGTTAAAAACACGGAAAATAATAAATGCCATGCACTAACAATTTGATGACTGAAAGATATTATCTCGAGCTATACTTATGCAAAATTTCATAAAAATTTATTGGCACAATCAGGAGATATACCAAAAAGAAGTGTTACGAAGTGAGGTTATGCGTCAAAACAAGCCCCCAATTTTAACTTAGGTTTACACAACGTTTCTATCGTGAATCTAATGAGTTAAGATTATACAATTAACGACTTGTTCCTCTAGTATGGAAAAGGTGTGATTTTAGATTCTGACATAAAGTGGACCTCCAAAGAAACACGGAAAGCTGCTAAAGAGCTTGAGTGTTTCAAAGAAAAGCAAGATGCTCAAATCATGAGTTAGAAGATACTGATGTTGCAATTTTCTCAACTGTTAGTTAAAAAGGTTCAAAGAGTTGTAACGCAATTTAAAAATAATATTAAAACAATAATAATTCTGAAAAGATGTTAGATACATCTCATCCTTTAATCTAAAAGTCTGATACCGAAAGTTTACTATGACAAGCGTTAAGCCCTCTTTTACGTCAAAAAGGACAGACTGTTATGCAGAAAGTATTTCTATTCTTTTCTATTTATAGTCACTGGAAGTACAATTGATAACTTATCTGATGTTGCATTGCTCACACAACTAATATATATGTATGAATATGTATGATGAAACTTTTTGTCAATTTTCATCGAATTTTCTGGAGCTTTTGGTCAAAAGGCATATTTTCTGGCCATTTCCGGTAACCGCAATAACCGGAAGTAAGCGCGTAGAGGAAAACGGGATGAGTGCAACTATGATTGATTCTTTTAACTACAAATGTGCTTGTAAATATAAATTTTAGCCAATTTTCATCAAATTTTCTGATTTCTGCATTTTTTCTGGCTTCTTCCAGTGACCTGAAGTAGTTTTTTATCATTATAATCATAGCCAAATTATATATGAAGAATTTGCAAAAAACTGCAAGCCAAAATCTCCTTTTGTTCCCAATATATTTGCGACAATGTAGAGGTACCTTGGTCTGAATAACAGAAATCATGCATTTTATAACCTGTTGCTACACAATTTCGTTATCCTTATCTGTTTCAGCCAATACATCCACAAAAATAGTAAAATCACCCAATCACCCGAAACATATATTTTACAAATAAAACAAAAGTTTTAAAAATTTTCGAAAAAAAAATATTTTCAATTTTTTGGGGCGATCGACAGATTTTTGAAATATGGACCTAAAAATGGTACAAAACGTATTCTAATAAGTTAAATTTGATCATAAGGGGGTGCCAACTTCCATATATAGACTTTCAATTTTCATGCTAGACCCTTACTAATGCAAAGAAACACTAGACTTACATCATTGCCTCAATAATCACGTACAGAACTTGTAGCCAATTCAAAACATACATAAAGTTCTTAAAAGTCTCTGCACCTATTTTCTTATTTTTGATATTTGATATTTGTTAAGTTTTTTTTCTTTTTTTAAATGAATTTTGGTTAACTATTTAATAATGGTGTTATTAAAACTTGTAATATATTTTGAAGCAAATTTACAAGAAATAACAAATATATAGAAATTAATTAAAAAAAATGTTTTGGTTTTTTCAAGTCATCCATATATGTATTTGATGTGTATTTCTGTTCTTGAAAAAAAATTGAGTAAGTTTTCAGCCAATAATTCATGGTTTCTCTTTCTTTTTTTAAACTGTCGAGGTTAAAGTCCTAATGAAGAAAATTTTGTTGGGAAAAAAGTGACAAATTATTATCTTATTTAACCTGACAAAAACATTGTATAAAACAAGCATATAATCAAGGTGGAAAAAGTGGATAGAAAAAATCAAGCTAAAAACTAACATATAAGAAGGGTGTTAAGGGGCGATATAGCCAAAATAAACAAGGGAGTGTGGGGGACGAAGAAAGAATTTAGACCAAATGTACTATCCGAATGCCCCCCCCTCCCAAAAAAAAACTCATAAGATTTTTACTGTCTTACTTTCTAAAGTAAATGAGTGAAATTTAAATTGCATGTGATTCTGTAGGAGTCAGATATTTTTCTTTCACAATGAATTAAGTATTGAATATCTTGTGTGTATTCATTCTTCATGTTACTTTGATTTCATGGACTAAAGAAGCCATCGCCCTGCTAATTTAGCCTTACTTTTGCTTCAGTTGATTCAAAATGTTCAGATGTCTTGCGTTATCTCAGTTGTGAATTGTTTCAGGTGGTGTTGTGTGTGTGTAATCCATCCAGAATACAGTTGGTGATTGCATGTATACTTATATTTCATTCTACTCTTATCATGTTTATCTGCACAACATCTTTTAGTATACTACATTTTTCTCACAAACAATATGTATAAATACATTTGAAAAAATTCTTTCTTTATTGAACATGCCCTTCGAAATGCGTTGGGCTTTTAATGCATCGGCATGGCTACCATGTAAACAACAGATCCAAACAGCTTTATCAGGAATATCACGAGAAGAAATCGATCGTATACAACGCTTTAGATTTAAAGATGATTATAAATTATCGCTTATTGGACGATTAATGATTCGAAAATGTGTTCAATTGTGTTATGGTATTTCATGGAGTAGTATCGAATTACATCGTAATCAAAAAGGAAAACCATTTTGTAGTAATCTACGTGGTCAGAGGGAACCTGCACTTTCATTTAACGTGTCACATCAGGGTGATTATACAGTCTTAGCGGCAAGTACAACAACTAGCGTCGGTATTGATGTTATGAAATTTACTTATCCGAACAACACTGACGTGCCTTCATTCTTTCGTATCATGAACAGACAATTTGTAGAGTCGGAATGGGAGTACATAAAAAGTTTTAAGGATGATTGGACACAACTACAAGCATTTTATCGATTATGGTGTCTGAAAGAGAGCTATGTTAAGGCTATTGGTGTTGGAATAGGTACAGAATCAGCTGAAACGATGCACTTTAAAATTAATACGTTTAAAATGGATTTAGTCAAGAATTGTGAAGACAGTGTTTTGTTTGTGAATAATAAACAGGCTCCATGGAGTTTCAATGAATGTCTTTTAGACGAAGAGCATGTTGCGACAGTCGCTTATGAAAATACAAGTGAGAAGCAAAGTATGTCATCATCGCTTGATTTTCAGTTTATTTCGTTTGAAGAATTGACCAACGATTTAGAAATTGTAACATCCCCTAAAACTGATTGGTGGACCAATTTTACTGAAAAATCTTGTAAAAATTAATTGCTATGACTTCTTAGGTATTTTTTATGATTTTTATATAATATAAAAATACTGCATTTTTTTATTTCAAGTATTTTGGTGCTCAATATATTAAATACTAGTTCCCAGATGGTGGCCACTTACTTATCCCTGAAATCCTTGAAAATTGAAAAGTTGCCCATAAAAATGCCCCAGAAAATGCCCCTGAAAATTTTTAAAGAAACGAAATTAACTAATAATTTTAAAAATGCCCCCTGGAATTCCCTGAAAATTTGTGCTTAGTGACTTCTTTTTTTACTTTTTATAATCTAAAAAAGGATTTTTTTTGTTTTTTCTTGAAACACAGATTTTCATAAATTGTGATTCTTAGTGTAATTTCCTTTAAAATCGTCTAAATTTTGTGAAAAATCCACTATTAATCCCTGAAATGTTGTGGCAAATTTCTGGTGGCCACCTTGGTTTACTATCAGTAATAGATTTCAACTAAAATATCTCAATAGTGCTTATGGATAGCCTACAAATTATTGGTTGATGTTGTCTGACAATGTTAACAATTATAGACCAATCTCTCTTCTTTCCATCGTTGATAAAATTATTGAAAAAGTTATGCACCAGAGACTTTACAACTTTCTTCAATCAAATAACATTTTATTCAAGAAT
>JAUKPT010005313.1:0-10509 GCA_032273505.1 Nanomia bijuga | reverse complement strand
TGCCTCGATAAGCACGTAAAGAGCTTGTGCATGGCTGTTCCATCATAAGTGCAAACCATTAACCATTAACCATTAATAAATGTTAAAAAGTCATATAGCATGTTAATGAGGAATGCGAATCATTAACCATTATATCAAGGAAGAAAATAATTTTCTTTCTTCAGTAGGTTTACATCATTAAAAATCTGTTTTCTCAGCATCATCATTTCTTTGCATTATTGCATTAAGTGATTTTTTATCTAGGCAACATATGGTGTATTATTGACTTTTTGTAAAATTATTGGTCTTAAGCAATTTTTTCGGTTGAATATATTTTTCACCCCTTCACTGAAGTAGAGCTAATCCAGAATAGCATAAGTTTTCAAGACAGCATTATTTGTTGAAATATTTGATCTATGAATGTACAATGTAATGATTAATAAGGTTAAATCCTATTGACCTATCACCATAGTTTATCAGATAGTTAATAATTTATGTAATCAATTAAAATTTACCATATCATTAGAGATTAATATGTATTAGTCGTCAAATGACTTTGATTTATGATGACATGTACATGAATTCACAGCCTTATTACTAGTAAAATTCACAGTGGTAAGTAGTATGATTTTTATTTGTGTATTATATTGTATTTTTTGTCGAAAATATTATATATTTTGTATTGATTGTTTGAATTCGAGTGAATTTGAGTGAATTGGTAGCTTACTTCTCTATAGGAACTTAATCGGAGCTTAATAGTATTGTAATTTTCGCAAAAATTATACCTTGATAATAGATTTTATCAAATGTGATAAATTGTATCAATTTAATGAATATTTTCAAAAATTGCCTGATTATATATAATATTATAGCAAAAAAAATTCAATATATCCTCTTTTTTTGGTGATTTTAAGGCATTTCATTATTCTTGATTTTGATTACGTTGGATAGCAAATGATAAAATTCCCCCATTATCTTTATAAAGACTCAAATCCCCGAAATCCCTGAAAATCCCTGGAAATCGTAAGAGTAGCCAAAATGCCTCAAAATTTTTCAAAAACGAGCCCTGAAAATCCCAGATAATTTGTGCTTTGTGACTTCTTTTCTACTTTTTATATTCTTTAAGCAGATTTGTTTTCATTTTTTCCTGATAAACAGATTTTTTCAAAAATCGTGCTTCTTAGTGTAATTTTCCGAAAGATTCCCCTACATTTTATGCTTTCGAAAATGTCTTCTTCTCTCACAGACCAACTTAGGCTGCAAGTAAACAAAAGAACGACTTGCACATCAAGCCACACCTATTAATCACTCGTTTTTCCAAAAAAAAAAAAATTGCAGAAGAAAGAAAAACAACAAACATATCCCCTGGTTACATAAATGGAGAGAAAATGATCAATTTCACATGACCTTGAGTTGAAATGAGAAGAATTTAAACATTTTCTGCATTTTCTTCTACTCTCACAGATCGATAGAGAACGAAAGTAAACAAAAGGACGACTCACATATCTGGTCACACCTATTCGTCACATGTCATACTTTTAACTACACACATCTTGTTATTTTGACTTCCTCTTGTTCTTCTGAAGGTTGTTTCTCAATCGTGTTGCGTTCGAAATGTAAACATTGCCACAGTTAGTTCAGATAATCATTTCTCACTTTCATATTTTCATTGATAATCAACTGCAGCTTTACTATGTGTCTACAATAGATATGTGTAAATAGTTTGATTTTTATGATTTTTATGTGATTTTAATGTGGTAATGTGATTTCTATCATTTTTTTGTGATTTTGATGTGGTGATGTGATTTTTGAAATAATGTCGTCGGTACGCTGTATTCAACTGAATTTCGTGCATTTGTTCTTTATAAGGTTAGTCCAAATTTTATCTTTCCTTACCTTACTCCCCTTTTCAAATGAATGTGGAAGTGTCACACCTATTAATACTAGATCTGACTATAAAAACAAGTCGCGCTGAATTATTGAAGGGTAGAAAATATCAATTTAAGTGTGATACTAGAACCCATGCCATATGAGGGAAATTGGGTAGTCAGTTGGTACTTGACTAAACACTAGATGGAGCTATAATCTGCATGACAGTTCCCTTATAAGTACATACCTTATCTCGTAATCAGTACGTTGCATTGAACTGAATTTCTTGCATTTGTTCTTAGTTAGTCCAAATTTTACATGATCCTTTGAAACTTATTCTGCTGATTGTATGTGCAACGATGATTACTGTGTGATTTACTCATTTATTTATCTGTTGTCTTGTTTCATCTAATCTAATTTCTATCCCCCCATTTTTTTGCGTTAGTTTATAAATCTATAAATTAAAAATCGAAATTCTACTATCAGCTCTAAGATCTTGACTTTAATTCTTGATGTAATTTTGCCATGATTAATTTCAGCTGGGTTTTTTGCTGAGACCATATTTATTTTTCATTTCTCTGCAACATAATTAAGAAACTAAATAACATCGATTCCAATTCTACAACTAATATTAATTGTTAATTGGTTAATTAATTTCCGAAGTATTGCTTACAGTTTTTTTGCATAACCTATAGCATCACCCCCTCCTCTGTTAATTTTTTTGTTATTCTGTTCTACAATTTGTTTTGTTTTTTACTTTTTTATCTAGTTTAGGATATCCAGGCTTAATGATTTTTCAATTGTTTATTATATTTTCATTTACCCTCTCTATGACATATATAGCTTGAACTGAATTTCGGCTCAGAAATATATTTTTATCGTTTTCTTCTCCTTAACTCCTCTTATGTCAACGTAATTAAATAATGATTTGACGATATAAATTCCTCATTAACATGTTATAGACGGAATATGAACTAAATATAAATGGATGAGTCACTGGGATGAAAGATGATGACTACCTTAAGAGTTTTGTTTGTGTATGCATTTTTTTTATTTCTGAAATTATTTTGAGGTAAACACCTATATCTCTGTGAATATTTGTTGGAGTGTTGTTTTCGTTGAACTAAAAACAGGTTTGGTCGATTTGAGGTTTGTATTTTGTGTAAACATATAAGATTTTCAAATTAGGCTCGAACAAAATGCCTAGTTTATATTGTTTTAGTCGCCATAAATACAGGTTTGGATGGTTTAACTTGGTGAAAGACAAAAATGCTACTGTGGAACAGTTATTGTTCCTATAAATGTGCTTATTATAAATGTCTTATTTTGGTTCTATCTAATGTTATTTCACATACCAATTGACTGCCCACATGGCATGAGGTAAACCTAAAATTCATATTAAACACTTTATTGCATACTTATTAATTGTTTCTTAGTGAGAGGTTAAATTCCTTGAAATAAAAACTAAGTCTAAGTATTTTTTTTTGTTTTGGTTGTCAGAAAAAACAGTGGATGGTTATGGTATGGAATTGAACATAATGTGAGAACGCCAATTTCTTGTTGAGTATTAATACTTTAAGAATTTGTTCATATTCATATCATATTCTAGTGTCTAAAAGTCAAAAATAGATTCTTTATAACAAATCAAGTGTTGGGAGAACTATTAAATCAATAACAAAAATTCAGAACATCTTCAGGGCGAGGGTTCTGCTTCTGTATTCATCACAGGTGTTGAGGTTCGGTCGGTGTTCTTTGATGTCACGTGGGATGATATCTGCATCTTTGCACCTTGTGATGGAATTGATTCGTTGATTTGATTTTCCCTTTTGATAACCAAGCAGAAATATGCTATTCACCATAAGGTTTTCTATTCTTTATACCCTATTTTAAACCATTGCCTTTTTCATATTGATGATATAATAAAGAAGAAGAACATACATTATTTAAAAACTTTTTTCAATGCTTTTGGGCATTACACCATTACCAAAAATAAAAGAGAAACATTGCACGGAAAATAACAGTTTAACTGACGTCCATCCACTCTACGTCGGGTTTGGCAAAGTCTTTTTTATGTTCAATCTGTCTATTTAGGATGAAATTATATTTACAGATAAAAAGATGTTTGTTAATTATTATAATTCAAGATGATTTATGAAATCATTCTTACATATGATGATACAATCCCTGATTTAAAGGACTTCCTGTGAAAAAAATAATACTTATTTCAATTCTTCAAATTTATAAGAATTTCTTTCTTTCCTCATTGAATATGCTTTTTTATTGCTTCTCTATCCAAAGGAAGTTTATTGTTTTTGGCGATTCCCTTTTCTTCCTCTTTTTCAAACCATAGAACCAAAAGAGATAAACAGTTTCAGATCCATGAATTCTAGAACAGTGTTAGAAATGTTACTTTGATTTAAAAAAAAAAAAGATATAGATATTTCCTTTATATTGGGTAAAGATCCAAGGTAAATCCAAGTTACTGAATTTTGAAGGTCTTTGGTACAGTCTTTGAATTTGGCTTGCTATAGTGTCTCTTTTTATAAAGTTTTTCTAAAAACGGCTATAAGAACATCTGAGGCTGGGAAATGATGAGGAAATTAGAACATTCAGCTTTGGCTGAAATTTAGGCGTTCTTATAAAAAAAACGCGTATAAGATAATCAGTTTCAGATCCACGTATGGAATTCTAGAACAGTGTTAGAAATGTTACTATGCTGAATATTTAACAGCATGACTGTTTTAAGTATGTATACATACCTAATTTCAATTTTTTAAAGACTTTTTCTCACCAATGAATTTGTTATTAGAATCTTTTTTTTGTTTTACTATCTTTTAATGATTTTATCTACTTCGGTTTAGATGGTAGTATGGGTCACTCTCATCATAATTTATCTTGATGAAAAATTGCAGGATTTTTCATCTAGAGAAAAAGATAATTTGGAATTATGTTTCGTTTCGTTTTAATTTTGGTTGAAATACACGCTTTTTTGATGAGAATAGTGTTTCTTTGGTTCAAGATAAATATTCTTAAATTTATTGGACGAATTTACCCTGATTTATTCTTAGCATATTCCTAGTATTTATACCATGTTGGAAAGTAAATAAAAAATCTGCCCTAGAATTTTAGTTTTAATTAAATTTTTAGCCTTTTTTTTTACAAAATTCCCTTGTAATGAATCAAACTAAGATTTTAGATTAACTTATTGAAGAAACAAATTTTAACGAAAAATTAAAGATGACGATATTCTTAACTTTTTGTCTTTTTTCATCTTGTGTATTCTTATGAAGTATATTCTTACATAAAAAGCATGTAGTTATGTTTCATAGCAGATTGAAACAGCAAAAGTCACAATTACATTTTTTATTGTTTTTCCTACGACTATCAGTCTTTTGAAAAACTACCAATCCCATTATTTCATAATATAGTCAGATGACAATTATATGATTTGATTATAAATTTGATACAACACTTCTTCGATAAAACTTCTGAACTATTTACAACTTTAAAGGAAATATTAACATTTTTGTTTTGGATTAATGTGATATTATTTACTTATTGATCTCTTATAAACCTATCCCTTTGAAATCCACGACCTATTGAAGTTCGATAGTTTTACTTTTATGATTTTTTAATACATGGAATAATAATTCTGAAAGTGAAAAAAACAGTAGAAAAATGTGCCTTTCTGCATTTTGTAGAAGATTTGTCTATTAATCTTTATTTTTTTATAATTGAGTTTGTTCAGCTAAATGTTCTACATCTTAAAAAAATATGCTTGGTTGTGCTTGTTGCTGAATTTATCTCCCCGTTTTTTTGGCTGTTGGCCAAAATATACACCCTTGCAATCTTCTGAGCTAGTTTTTGCTATTCACTTTGCTGTATGGAATTTTTTTTTCATGGTGCGACTGGTTCTACTGCATGGAAAGTGCCAATATTTTCACAAATAAGGTGGCTAGTTAAGATTAAGATTAAGACAGAATATTTGATGATTCACCAATGTTAACTTGTTTCTCTTCGCATAATAGCTGATTTTGCTTATCCTAATTTTTGTAAATTTTGGTTGAATCAGTTTGTTAGTAAATAAATATCTGAACTAGTTCAGAAAATAGGCAAATAGAATTGTATGAATTAAATAACAAAAAAGCCTTTTTTATTTTAAATGGAATTTTATTTAAGCTTTACAAAAGTTTAACTTTAATCTTATGCATATCTCATGATTCAAAAAAATATCTTGTATCAAAGTTTTTTTAGTCCCAGTACTTTTTTTTCAAGACATTCAGGACATCAATTAATTTTGATAGATATTCATTAATGAATAGCCATTGAGATCTTAAGTGATCGACGAATACTGATTACATTATAAGACTTGATTTAATTAACTTGATTGATGGCATATCATGCATTTTGATATATATAATGATTGCAGTTTCATAATAAGGAATCTGATATTGAATCAAAGTCAAATGATTGAGTTGTTACAATATAGTTGAATCACTTCAATGAGCCATCAATAGGCAAGTCATTAATTATTCATAAGATAAATGAGACTCGTTATTAAGGAAGGCATGATGGCATGTCGTGTTAAAAGTTATAAACATGTCTCTTCTTCTTAAAGCACTGATTTGGAAGGTTTGAAATAATGTTTAAAAATACTCTTTTAGTATGTAGCTTAGTGAAAAGAAAATATAAGAGTGGTGGGTTTAACTTTTTTAATGTTGAATTACTGAAAAAATGGGCAGAGATATTACTCTAAAATACAGGTATGTAAAGGGGTAACTCTTCTTGGGTATTGTTAGGGGTTGAATTGTATATGTAGGATATTGGATGGGGTTTTAGGTACCGAAGCACAGTGGGTACACAAGGGCACATTCATCAAAAAGGAATGTCAAATAGAATGTATCTATTAGTGTTATTTGCATTCTACTTAAAATTTGCGAATCAACAAAAAAAAGCTCTGTTCAAACTAAAGTTATGCTAATTTGAAGTTTGGGATATCATTGAAATTTTTGTTTTTTATCAGAATTAGACCCAATAGTCATTAAAGATATCGAAGGAGGTTGATTAGGATAGTTGTCCAAGTAGCTATAGTGACTTTGGTGTCAATATATATGTTTGGTTTTTAAACTAATTTGATTTAGTTTTGGTTATTATTAGCTAAGTGCATTCTATTTTGTAATGAACAGTTTATTTGAAAAAGATTGAGAGAAAAAAATACAGGTAGCTAAGACTAGAACTTAATGATCAGGCTTAAAAAATGAGCACACCATTATGTATATACATAGAATATTCAATAGGATTATATGCACATTTAGGAACTTTATAGTTGAGATGAATGTCCAATTGGTTGTAATGACTTTGGTCCAATTTGAACAATTTGTCTTGTATGAAACTTTTGACATTTAAAAAAAGATTAAATGAAAATACAAAAAGTTAAATTCTTATTAAGCACCATAACTTATACGGTTGTACAGTTATAAAGTCAAAAACTTTTATGGGTACAAGCTTTCACAAGCCGAGAAGTTCTTAAAATGTTTTAAATGAGTTCGCCATAACTTCTTCCAGAATTTTTTTGAGAAAAAATAATTTTGTGAAAAATGACCCTAGCGTATTATGGTCAACACATAAGCAAAAGTTGATTTTTCAGCTGATCATCAAAGTTTATCATCATTACACAATGGTAAAAATATTTGATGCCTCTTATATACATCTAAAGCTCACTCGCGAATATGAAGTGTTTATCGACAGTTATATAAGGGGATTACTCATAAGTACTTACACAAGATGTATGTGAAAGTTGGAAAGTGACTGTTGAAAAAGTATCATGTTGCATCAGAATCAGAATCTGCAGCCATGATATAAGTTTCAACTAATCAAACGACAATTTGGCAAAGGGGATAAATAA
The DNA here is from genome assembly GCA_032273505.1 of Nanomia bijuga. NCBI lineage: Eukaryota > Metazoa > Cnidaria > Hydrozoa > Siphonophorae > Agalmatidae > Nanomia > Nanomia bijuga. The sequence continues at coordinate 2,756 of JAUKPT010005313.1, read as the reverse complement.
GGATTTGGAAAATCCAGAAAGAAATAGCTTTTAGCTATTTTAGGTCCAATAATCCTTACATTTTGGCGCTGTGCACTTTTTCTCTTGTCATTTTGGTGATTAATTGCCAAAAACGCCGCAAAATACAGGAAGTAATAAGATTTGACCAAAATGTCCGTCTGCAAAGAAATCAGGGTTTCTGGCCAGAATGTTTACCCTTACAATTATGTTTAAAGTTTGTAGATTATCCCTTACTAACTGTGGTCTCCCCGAAAAGCTCTAAATAATCTTGGTCTGACAAGTATTTAGTCAAGCAACAGAAAATATTCTGGCCAAAAGCTCCTCCCTGGGGCTGGAAAAAAAAGCTTTCCGAAAAAACTAGTAAAATAAGGTAAAGATCAATTTAAATATCAATTATTAGCAAATTTTAGTATTTTTCAAGTATTTTTGTTAATTTTAAGGAGAATAAACAAAGGATTTGTGCCGTTTACACTTTATTTTACCTAAACAGTCTTTTTTTCACATCATTGCTGCAAAACGCTGCAAGGCAAAAATAAGAGGCATAGTTACGGATTTAGGCCAGAATATCCTAAAATATCCACATGTAGTCTTGATAATTTTCAAAATAGACCGATTCAAAATCTTTTGAAAGAATTGATTTTAGTATTGATCAAGATGTATTACATTATTGAATTATTTCAGCTAAATTCTTATTCTTATCAATTTGTCTCTATGTCCTCTTGCTTGTGGTTTTCCAACTAAAATATTTATCTTTCGATTATTTTTTAACATCAAGGAATTCCATAATAAAACAGAATAAACGCAATTATTATCATTTTCGTATGTGTTAAAAGAAATATATATCTTTTAAAGTTTGTTTACATTTTTTTTTGCGTATTATCTAGTTCAAGATTTTTTTTGTGATAGATGTATATCTTTTTTTACGTTAAATAAAGTGACAAAAATGTGTGATCAAATTTAAATAGCTCGTGTCAAGAACTATCAAATTTTTTTTGTGTATCGCTGATACAGGATAGAATATGAAATTCTTTGAGATTTCACGTCATAGAGATGTTTTTCTTATGATATTCATTGTTTTTTGATATCAATTTCAAGGAAATCTTTTAATTGCTCTTTCCATAAGAGTTTTTTTAAAATGTGTTTTTGATTCCCAAGTATATAAGGAGGATGTATGAGAAACGTAAAAGATGAAAAAAAAATTTAATTTTCTTAATATGGTTCTTGATGAGAGGATAAATTTAAGACCGAAAACATTTCATGTCGTTCGAGGAATTTACTGAGAATTAATGTACAGGCTGTACTTGTCTGCATTTCGTCTACTTCGACAACTAAGGACAAACTCTCTGTCAAACTCTACCGAAATGTTTCTATCGTAATTCAATGAATTGTGAATAATACGTTATGGCAAATTAATCGTTTGATTGGTTGTAAATTACATCATCAAGATTAAGATTGGTTCACTAAAAAGCTTCTATCATAATTTGTAACTTTTACAAAACATGGCGGCATAATTTATAATCAATCAAAAGGCAAATTTACCTATATTTTGGCAATTATTTCTTATGTATTTTGATTGGTATTGTATCACTATCTATCTTGTGTTTTGTGTTAGCATTTACAGCAAATAATATTGAATAATGTTAAAAAGGATTGAATAAAGATTTTGGTTTTATTTTTTCCCGGATTATTTTTGGTCTTGTCAGACATGATTCTGCTTCAGGGATTTCCCTGATTTTTTCAATTTCTGAAAATTTATTTTTCCTTTTTCTGGGCAATTATGAAATGGTAAAATCTTGAAATTTGCTAACGCGTAGTGGTATGCCATCTTTCATCGCACTTCCATTCATGTAAGTTAAGCATCGTCGTCGTGAGATACTTACTGGATGAGGGATGCGGATGGTAGAGTCGAGTGTCATTACAAATGATGCAATAAAATGCACCCGACTTAGCGAGGGCGTTAGGCAATGCCAACGGGTCGACCCATGCCATGTGAGGGAAATTGGGTAGTCAGTTGGTACCTGTCGAAACACTAGGTTGGACTTAAGCCATTGCCTCGATAAGCACATAAAGAGCTTGTGCATGGCTGTTCCATCAAAAGTGCAAAATGCAAACCATGACAAGAAGCTGTTTGTGAACTTGCTCTGCTCGTTTTATGGAAAAATTGTTTTATTCAGAATAATTTCTGTCTGTTTGTCTGTCTGTCTGTCTGTTTGTCTGTCTGATTTCTCTTTCTTCTTTAGGAATCATCTCAAACAGTTTTTCTAATTTGGACTATTGATTGGTTGATTGTTCATCAAGAATTTGATTGGTTCATTTAAAAATGTTTCCTTAAAGTCAGAAATGATGATACTGATTTGAAAAGAACCAATCAAACTATTGATGTAGTATTCAACCTATCAATAATCTAGATAAGACAAAGTTTTGTGATGACAGTTAAATGTGCGAATTTTGATATCAAATTCAGCTAAACAGGGTCGATATCAAATTTGCTGATCGAACGGAATTCTTGGTTTTCATTCTTCTCATCTGTTTTATTCTTCTCAGTACTTTATATTTCCTTTTTGTATTTATATTTTTGTATGATTTATTGTTTCGACCTATCATTTATGCGGAAAGATCATTCATGAGATTTTCTTAAATTCGCGATCTGTCCCCTCTGTGAGTGGAAGTTTGAAAAAATCATATCTTTCACATTTGCTTACTTTTGAGTTAGTAATTTCAAACTTTATTTCGAATTTATCTGAAGGCAATGCATC